>JASDQU010189055.1:6249-18699 GCA_032191745.1 Picea mariana | reverse complement strand
ATTAAATAAATAAACAAAAGATATTATGCAAAAATTGAAAAAAATGAAAATGTTAAATTCAAAAAATTAATGTAAACAAATACTTGGAACAATCATTGTCAACATTATGTGCTCCCTCCCCCGGATGGGGTGACACGCGGCATAGAGGAGGTGACACCCGGATTCGCACTCAGCTCTGGTTTAATGGCTGATGGCCGCCACCCACACATCCGCATTAACGATGGTGGACGGCCATAGCAGAGGACATGCGACGGAGGTACTCCTCCCTCGCGCGACCATTAACCCCCCTGCGCACACGGATTAATCGTGGATATGGATGGACGGAGGCTTCAGCAGTTTGGTTATGGTTTTTCTTTTGAGCCCGAGCAGCGAGGGAAGGCTCCTGGTGTGGCTATGCCATGGTTATTTACCGCATTCTCTCTGCACTCTGAGAAGATTTTCCAGGGCTGGTGGCTTCTCTGTGTGTCTCGACAGAGTCGGCTTGCCTGCGCCTAGCACCCGCAGCCACTCTCGACCTGGATTTTTTCTAATTCAGCTTTGCATTTGATTGGCATTTGCTTGGGTACAATGGTCAGGAAGCGAGGAAAGCCTCGACGGGGTTCAGCTTGGGACACACACAAAGCGTAGAGGCGCCAGAAGGAGGAACTTGAACGTGCTCTGGCTTTGGCGTCTTCCATTCTCAGGAAGAAGGCTCGGGTTGAGAGGAGGGCGTTGCTCGACACCATCGCTGAACAGGGAGCTGGGTGCAGCAGGGCAGAGAAGGAGACCGAGACCGCGGATATGTTTCCAATTTGCGTCGTGGAGGAGGACATGTCGATTGGGGACTTGCCGTGTGACGAGAAGCCAAGCGCCATGGAGACGTTCAATAGGCAGGGCACCAAGTGCATCCCGACTAGGGAAGATGACCTCCCTAGCTGCGTGGTTGAAGAAATCCCATGGACGGGTGACCTGCAAGCTACAGGTGCCGAGAATATTGTGAACGCAGAGACGGAAGTGGTGCAGAGGAAGCTTGTGGTTGGCTTTAGCGAAGCTGTGGAACTGAAGACTGCTCCTCCTAGTGGCTTGGGTGGCGGAATGCATGGTCCTCTCCTTAGTGACGAGCACCTGGCCTTGGTGTTCGAGCTCCGTAGCCACATGTCGGACTTGGAACACAGGGCCCTCCTCATGGGCCAGCGCATGGATCTGCTCCTCGATGCGTTCTCCGGGGCTCCAGCTCAGTGAAAGTGCCCCCTGTGCACATAGACTTTTGCCATTCCGGTGGGGACCACTTGGCAAACTGGAGGAAGCAACGCGTCATCGGGTGCCTAGGTTCTTCTGTTTTCCAGGTTTTTAGTTTTACTGTGTAATTGTTTTAGGTTTATCTGGACCACTGGCATCTGTCCTGGTTTCCTCCGGGCAGGACAGATGTCTCTTTTCTTAATGTATTACTGTATAACTGCTAGTTGCCTCCCACTTATGCTGGTTTCCAGTTACCGACAGCATTTTTGGTGACTATAGCCATGACTCTGTTTATTTTGTCAAAGTTTTGAGATAATTTAATATAGCAGGTACTACTCGTTTTTTATTTAAAAAAAAAACATTATGTGCTCCCTCTTTATTGACATCCAAGGAGGAATGTTATTATTGATAACAAAAATAGGCCACACTATGTAAATAGACCTAATCTCTTTGAATGGATTAACATCGTTAGCTTCCAATGAAAGATTAACATTATGAGGTTCATCTTTGAAATCTACCCAATTACCCTAAATGCAGAACCATCGATAGGGTTTTGAAGAACACCATCTCCAGTTTTGTTACATGCATGGTAATCCATAAATTTTTCTATGCTTTCACACCTGAACAATTGTTGCAAACATGGAATTATCAGAATATGATGAAGAAGCTTTCGAGGAAAACTTTTTGTTACTTGATCGGTTCGATATCTACTGATAAGACATTTCAAACATTTTGTTTTCGAAGCATGTTGTCCATAATATATAATATGGTCATTAGGACATGCATCTATAGTTTGATAATCCATTCCAATGTATTTCATAATGGCATGCAAACCTCGATATGTGAGAGGTAAAATATTTGACGATGGTAACAAAAATTCACCTAACAATCTACAACATAACAAATAACTAGTTAATGTAAGAATATTAATCATAAAAATTGCATTCTTATTTTACACATTAATTAACACTAAAAACACATAGAAAAAAATCAACATTTATGTATAATATGAGATGAAACATATTACATACCTTAGTATCTGTGTCATACAATTGTTCAACAAATTATTCATAACCTTTAAGTTCACTAGAAGCAATGTAGCAAAGAGAAGATTTTCTCTTGATTCTTCATAAATTCGTTTATTTGCCTTTTCTAATAGAAGTTCATCATAAATACCATCATTTTCCCCATCCTCATCTGGCTATGAAAAAAAATCTTGAATCATTTGATTTGTCCCATCATCTTCTTCCATGGGATCATTAACTTGATTTGTCCCATCATCTTCTTCCATGAGATACTCATTTGCTTGGTCATGATGATCATGTTCCTCAGCTTGTACAACATCATTTCTACTAATACTTGGTGCAATATTCTATGGAAAGTTAGAGGGAAACTCTAACTTTATAGTTACAAACAATCATGCAAAATTAGTGTATACTATAAAAAACATTCAAACAATATATATATAATTTTATATTAAATTGAAAAAATAAAAAAATATAATTAATATATAACTAATTACCATGGGACAATAGTCATTCGATCTGCCATCAATGTGCCCATATTTCCTACAATGTTTTGTAGTTTTTGCTATTAAAATTCTTACGAGATGTACGAGGCAACATTTTTTACAAGGGAAATAACATCTACCATCACCCTTTTCACCCTCTTTACTTTTGCCCCCACCTATAACAACATTTTGCAACATTCTTCTGTAGAAAAATCCCCTTTCAGAACTGTCATTGTTATAGCAAGATTGATGCAACATATTTAAATCATCAAATATTTATAGTCCAATTTTAGGTCAAAATCRTCACAATTGCGACAACCRCGACCTAAAAATGTTTCTTTTTTCTTACCCATTTATTTTAGGTCATTTTTAACGGTCAATTTTGAATGTTAGGTAAGTYGTCTCTCTTGCGAYGAATGAACTACATGYATCGCTCTTKCGATGAACATTGACCATATTAATTTAGTCAAAGTACATGCATCAAGCTAGCGACTAATACAGGGTGGATTTAGAAAAATTGAACTTTTTCTCTTGCATGTTGCAACAAAASAGTACTTTCGTCGCAAGTGGTCGTCGCAAATTTTTCAATATGTAGTAGTGTTTGTAGTGAAGCTCATCATTGTTCCAAGAGTGTCCTGAAGAATTGTCTTGCAATTGTTGGAACGGGTGAGAAATTTTGGGGTCTTGCAGCCATTCCAGGCGAACATATTGGAGCCAATATAGTACAATGAAGGAGAGGGAAAATAGGGACCCTTATTCTTTATACTTTTTGGAAAGAGAATCAACAACCACATTTTATTTTCCCTTCTTGTAAATTATCTCATAATCATATCCAAATATCTTGGTCACCCTTTTTTTATTCTTCGGGGAGAAAATTCATTGTTCTAGAAAATACTTAAGGCTCTGATGATCAATTTTAATTGGGAAGAGTTGCCCCAATAGATAAGAATTCCATAAATCCACGACATGCAGAATAGCCAACATTTCCTTTTCATAGATTAATTAGCCCAAATGTTTGTCCAAAATTTGTTTTCTAGTGAAGGACAAAGGCCTGCCATCTTGCATGAGGATTGCCCCAATTCCTTTCCCTAAAGCATCACATTATAGGACATAAGTCTTGGTGAAGTATGGAAGTTCTAGGACATGCATTGTGCACATATCCTATTTCAAGGCATGCAAGGATTGATTAGTTGTTGGAGTCCAAGTGAAGTAATTCTTTTTAAGGAGAGCAGTGAGAGGTTGTAATTTTTCCATAATTATTAACAAATTTGTGATAATATCATGTTAAACCTATAAAACCACGCAATCTCTTAAGATTTTTAGGGCAAGGCCAATCCTACATAGCTTCAATTTTCTTAGGATCCACCCTTACACCATCCTTTCCAACAATATGACCCAGGTACTCCACTTACGAGACTCCAAAGGAACATTTAGATTGTTTGAGGAAACGTTGGTGTTGAGAGAGTAGATGGGGAACTTGATCCACATGAGCGAGATGAGTTGTCCAAGTTCTACTATAGATGAGAATATTGTCAAAGAAAAATAAGACAAAATGACGGATAAAAGGATGGAAGACATGATTCATAATATTTTGGAAAGTTGAGGGGGAATTCAATGGGACAAATGGCACGACCAAGAACTCATAGTGACCTGTATGAGTTCTAAAGTTAGTCTTGGGAATGTATTCTTCTTTCATATGTATCTGGCGGTAGCCAG
Source organism: Picea mariana (assembly GCA_032191745.1). NCBI lineage: Eukaryota > Viridiplantae > Streptophyta > Pinopsida > Pinales > Pinaceae > Picea > Picea mariana. The sequence continues at coordinate 14,255 of JASDQU010189055.1, read as the reverse complement.
AATGGAGATCAAGTTTAGTAAAGTAATGAGCACAACACAATTCATCCAAGAGATCATAAATGATAGGAATGGGAAATTTGTCTTTGATGGTGAGTTTATTGAGGGTGTGAAAGTTTAGAAACATGCACCAAGTTCCTTCTTTCTTGAGTACCATGACCACAAGACAAGAATAGGGGTCGATACTAGGATGGATAAAACCCGCATCGAGTAATTCTTGAATGATTTTCTCAATTTCATTCTTCTAGGTAAAGGGATGACGATAAGGGAGGACATTGGGAGGAATATTGCCTGTGAAAAGAGGAATGGAATGATCATGAACACCAGAGGATGAGGAAAGTCCCTAGGGTGTGGAAAAAACAGTTTGGTGTTTGGATATGATAGATTGGAGGTCATGATGCATGGAGGGTGTCTCAACTGCTTGAATGGAATGGATTTGGACAATAATTCCCGAATGACCTTTTTTGAGATGATCTAAAGGGAGCCTACTGTGATTCCTTGGAACTAATATTGGTGTACCTCCTGCTGGAATTGCATGGTCAATTCCTTAAACTCCATGATAATGGGGCACAAAGTGCATAACCATTCAACATCGAGAACAATGTCAGAACCACCCATGTCGATAGAAAACATATGAGATTTCAGGTGGTACTGACCAATTTGTAGGCACACATTTTCACAATGCCCACTACCTTTCATGGAACCACCATTGGAAATCACTATTTGAAAAGTCTTGAGGACACAGATATAGCAATTGATTTCTTGGGAAATGAAGTGGTGAATAAAATTATGGATGCTTCCACTATCAACAAGGATGATGACTTTCCTATTCTTAATGTAGCCAATTAGCTTGAGGATTTGGGGAGTAGAGAAGCCAGTGAGGGCATGCAATGAAATCAATGGTTCAACTTCTAGTGGATCAACGAGAGGAGTAGTAATATCCGGAGGGAGTATCTCTTCCACATGGGGAAATTTATCCTCCTCATCAACAACATCCTCTAAAATGGCCGTAAAAATATTTTGTTCCTTACAATTGTGCCTGGTAAAATATTTTTCATCCAAATTATCAAAAAGACCCTTGAGTTGGTGTTCAACCATTTCTTCGAGTTAATTTATATACCTTGAGAGGGGTAGGATTGGTGGGTCGAGGGTGAGGAAGAAAAGAAGATTTTATGTTCTGGGACAAAACAATTTTTTGTGCTTCTTTGGCACATTTAGTAGCTTCCAACCAACTCTAAGGGTGAGCCATGAGGACATGGGATCAGATTTCATCATTTAGACATTTGATAAAGAAGTCCCTAAAGAAGGAATATCTCGTGCCCTTCGTTATAAATTCCAAGTGCTAAAAGGTACTTATAAATTCATCCATTATGCCTAATTGTTTCAACTTGGTCAAACAACCTAGATAGTGGGTGTCAGTGTCAAAGAATTCATAGAGCTCTACCACAAACTCATCAGTAATTCCATGCAAATAAAAATAATTCTCCATTTAAATGACCCAACGCGTGGGATCTAATCCATCAAATTGATTAAACTCAACTCGGGGAAGACAGGGGTCACAATGAAAGGAGTTGGATTGAAATATCATTGAATGGGAGGAGTCAATGACATCTAAGTGGGATGATTGTTCTGAGGAGGAAGGACCCTAGGAGTGGTTCAACAACTGGTTGACAATGTATTTGAAAGTGTAAATTTCTCCTATGAATTTGGTATCCATGGATTCAAATTGGTGCTAGACTTGGTCCTAGAATTGTACAAATTTGGAATTGATGGAAGCAATTTCAAGAGTCACATGCTAGATTTTCTCCTTGTTCTAGGAGATGAAAACTTGCAGGTCTTGGTTGAGAGTCTTGTCCATTTGGATAGGAGGGGTTCCTATAAGGGGAAATAGGTCTAGTGAAAAAAGGAATATGGGTGAGATATATGACTGTGATCAAAGTGATAAGATAAAGACCATGGTATATATGTCAAACAAGGGTTCCAAGAAGGGGGTGGGTGGGATCATAGGAAAATAAAGGCTTAGAAGTGATATGTACCATGAAAATCATGGAGAAAAGGGGAATGCAATGGAATAGGTTGAAAATAAGGGTCTTGGAAAGGGGGTTGGATCCATTGGAAAAAAATATTAAAAATGATAGTTACCGCTGCAATTAGGGAGAGGAGAGGAATCCAATGGGATATGTCCCAAATAAGGGTGCCAATGTGACCACTATTTTTTATTTATTTTTTTACTTATGTGGAATTATACTCCGACTTGAATAATATTGTAGTGTCGAAATGCCCAAATTCTTAATAGAAAAAAATGTGTAGTAATTCCTCAACCGGAATGTAGGAGGCAAGGTTGCACAACCAAAGTATCATTTATGTTCCTTGTCTGGTATGTTCCCCTCAGGTTATGGTTTGCAGGGTGCCTATGGAAAAGGATTTTTCCTATGTTATATCTCTTTGATATATGTTCAAGATCAAACAATAATACGTGGCCCAATATCTCAAGACACCAACTAAGGAGGCTTGACCGTACCCTTATCTGTACTACACGATTACTCAGGTACTAGAGAGTATCTATCCAAGTGTTGTTTTTGGTGGCACTATAACAGTCAGGCAGTTGATCGGTTAATATAGGGTTGGTTTTAGGAGACCTAAGGGAATCCTAATATACCTACCAATACATGGGGGTGATGTTTGTGTACATATTTTGTTTTATGTGGTACTACTCGAGGGGTACCAACATGGTTTACATAGGTTTCCAACAAGGGAAATACTTTTGGTTTCTAGGCAACCCTATGAAATCATCTTTATTTCCAGCATGTAGTGTTGTCCCTCAAGTTGTTCTTATAAAGAACGATGCCAAGGAACCCAATGAGGCCCTTTAAATCCTCTTCCCACTTTAGGCTTTTATAGAAAAATCTAGAAACCATAAAGAGCATCCCTTGTGAAAATCTAAAAAAAATAGGCAAAATTCAAAATATTAATTATAATCATTCAAAGCATCCAACAATATCAATGAGATAATAAATAAAATAAAACAATAAAAAAAGACCATAATTTAGTTCATGTAAAAAATTAAGTTAAGTCGAATCATTTCATTAGTAAAAAGCAAATCCCCATTAATAAAATAATCACAAGAAAATAAATCAAATAACATAAAGCATTACAGATAAATTTATGGACAACATATGAATCACATAGAGTAATATATAATAAAAGTATGAGATTAACCAATGTCATTCACAAATCTAAATAGAAAGATAATATTCAATTTAACCCTGTATGATAAATCAAAAACTTTCTATATTGAACAATTTCAATGAGGATCAAGTCAACTCAAAGAATAGAATTCAAACTGTAAGGCATGATAAACGAAAACAAAACAAATATACATAAAAGAAAATAACACAACATTAACATAATGAAATCTTATTTAAAATCAAATATATACACTATTGGAAATATGTCATCATCATCTTATTGCATCAAATTCATAGAAAAAAAAGTATGTCCTTCTAGAAAAGCCGACCCTTAGAGGGCCATCAAAAACTATTTTTATAGTTATTTTTCATAACTGTAAAATAAGTGTCTTTAAATAACTTCTTTCACAGTAAATTAAATTAAAATAAAATAAGAAATTGCTTTTCATCTTGACACCAATTTGAATTTTCTTTGTTGAAGGTAAACTTCCAATTGTCGACTCCTTGAAAGTTATCTTCTTCCCTTTGAGTGATGTACCCACCAACTCTCTATGACCGCTTTCAATGGAACTAGAAGAAAATTTGGTTAAGTATTTATCATCCTCTATTGGAGTAATTCTTTCCTGTCGAAGCTTAATGTAAACCTTAGCATATTGTTCCATTCAAAAGGGGTAGGAATAGGTTGTTTCAACATTTTCCTGTATAAAATGTCAAGCTCTGTATATAAGATATAGGGATTGGCAGGCTGATTTATAAGTAGATCATTAAGCATTGTTAAAATTGTAAAATCCCTTTTTAAAGAAACTAACGATAGTTTTCCCAGAGAAAACTTTGTTTTCATAAATATCAAACTTTGTGTTATCTTCGCAAGCAATCAACGTTTGAATATATGATTCTTTGGATTTAAGCCACGTATCAGTTGTCCAAGGAGATGGAAGGCCAAGTTTCTTGATCTTTCAGAATTATCTTTTGAATTCAATTATGGCTTGATGCACTTCTTCAGTCTCCTTAACCAATGATAAAAGTAATTCACCTTTATCTATAATATTTCTAACCTTCCTAACATAATCTATCCTATATGTGACTCCTGGATATTTCAAATCTTGATTAGACATAGAACCAATGAATTCAATAATTCTTTCAACCTCGGGAACCTTCTTTTCCATTTCAGACAAAAGATTACTAATGTCTAGTTGTGCATTTTTAATAGTAATTGTTTCACGGGATTGATATATTTCCAAATGAATTCTAAAATGTTTCATAACTTGAATAATCTGATCCCATAATATTTGTCTATCTTGGAACAAATGTTGTGTACTTGTAGTTTGTTATAGTCTATCCTCAAGAAATTTATTCAAGCTTTCATTCTCTTTCATAAGAGCATTGGTTCTTTGAGTCATTATTTCTAATTGCTCTTCAAGATCAATAATTTTCTTTTCTTTTAGTTGACGACTCTCTCATGGTCCTACAGTGCAAGTTTATAAAATAATGAAGTGAGAATGGTTTTAATGGCTTACCTTTTCTGGTACAATGGAGAGTGAAAAAACTCTCACAATATCAAAGCTCCACTGAAAACCGAGATAAAGTAATGATAGCCTTATCCGCCACCTTTCTTTAATTTATTTGATGTTAGACACATGCAGACTAAATCAAATTAAAGGCGGGAATGTACAAAAATTTAATAACTAACCTAACGCACCATAATTTTAGTAATTAGTGGGTTCCACGTGTCAATAATTGATTAGCTCAGGTCAATAATACCTGTTTACATTTTGTGTATCTCCAATCCGATAAGAAGAATTGACTGTCCGATCAAAACACGGAGAACCGTTAGATCCATCGGATGGAAAGGAAATTATTAAAAGGTTAGTGAAAAATGATTGTAAGTCGTAGATCCTGATGGTGTTACCACCGTCCGATCCAAAGGGAGTAAAACACAAATTTAAAACGCGCGCAAGTTTAATTTCGACAACGCCTTAGAACCATTGATTGTGACAACATTTCAACCGTCGGATCTATCGTGTGAAAAAATATATTTTAATAATTGCATAGATTTGGGCATGAGGATTAATCTGAACCATTCATTTGATAGAATAAAGAATGGTCAGATCTATAAAAATCTAATATTAGAATTATGATTTAAAACTTTAGAACCAAAAATATAATGGAACTAGAAGGTAAATGAGAGGAAGCTCCTATCCCTTCGTAACATAAGGAAGGACCGATTTTGGTTACAACATGTAGTATCCCCCACCACATTTTTACTCACTGAACGATAAATCTTTGTGCTTTAAAGACACCGACAATACACATCTTTACCATGGAAAAACATTACCCACAATTCCTTCCAAGGAAAGTCCTCCGATACCATTTGTAAGGTACCATATGTAATATAATATGAAGAAGTAAGAATATTCAGTAGGTATCAATGTAACAACAAAATATTGAGAAGAGCAATACCAAAAGAAATGCATTTATTCAAAGAAAGCAGTGCTCACTTGCCTCTTTTAGGGGGAAACCTCCAACAAAGAAGATCTCTATTACAATAAATCTCAAGACAAATACTTCTCATGCCTCCTACTCTTATTCATACTAATTATATCTTCTAAAGAACATTCTAGAGGAATATCTTTCTAGAAGCGAAAGCTTCTATTAGGTCATCTTACATTGACTTGTTCACATTTATTAAATAGGAATTATTAACTAATGTTGTCCTTTATTACATGGGAAATATATTATTTTATCTATGTGAGGGGTTAGGGAGGTTAGGTCCCTAACAAAAATAGTAATCTTAGGGACCAGATTAAAGAGTTAGAAGAAAAACTAATTAACAATTTGGCACTAAATAGTGAAGAATGCAAATTGGATATGAAACCTAAAAAAGATGAAATTAATAAGCTCATAGAGCTATACCATGGGTGCAATAAAAGAACCTTGAACCTCATAATTTTTGGTATAAAATAATAGAAATATGAGGACATGCTGGCAATAGTCAAGGAGGAACTAAAAAATAAATTGCAAATTGAAATAACTGGCTTCATAGAAGCAAAAACGGTGGGAAAAACAATCGAATGTAAAGATAGGTTGATTAAGGTTATGGTAAGATATGATACCCATAAATATGACATACTCAGTTAAAATTCAATCTTAAAAAGGTTAGGAATATTTATAAATGAAGACCTCATTCTGGAAGATCAAGCTAAATTAAGGAAGAAGGTTCAAAAGGTAACATAAGCTAGGAAATAAGGAAAATGGACAATAATTAGGAATAAAAAACTATTATTACGTATAGATACCAACAAGATAAAGATAAATAGAAAATTGGGACACTTCAGAGCCTCTCTTGGAATTTTTTAGGCTTTCCCTATGACAAAGGGTCTATATAAAGTTGGATCCCATGTGAAATTAATATTATTTTTTCTGGTTGAAATTTGGGAGCATGAAGAATCTCGGGTTTCACATAGACAAATTTATATTGTGGTCATCGTGGAACAAGAAATCCTCTTGTAGAGGGATTGGAGGCATAGATTGTTACATAAGACAAACATTTCTCCTCACATTCAACTTCATAAGAAAGACCCTCTCATTCAATTTATTTGGATGGAGATTTCAGATATTAATGTTAAGAATATGTATATATCATTTTATTATTTTGTACCTATTAATTCTACCTTTTATAAGAAAACAATCTAGATAAAAATTGTCTCTATAAGAGATTAGAACAAGATATTTATATTTTGAGAAATAAAGGTAGTATCCTCCTGCTAGGATACTTTAATTCTATAACTGCAACTAATCAAGATATTATCTTTGTTGGAAATATTACACACTCACTTTTCCTAAGTTTAAGCTAAGAATATTCCGCTACAAAATAGGGCACTCCTAAAATTTAGGGTGTTTCCTATAAAATATGGTGCATCATAAATTCAGTTAGGACTTCAGTTCAGACTCAGTTGACCTTAGTTGAGTAGTGGGAGACCACTCATGCATCTATTTACTAGATTTTAAGGCATTAGGGTGCACTTCCTTTGCATGAATGTGTTATTCTTGGTCTCCATACTTCTCACTCAATTAAACTATTTCATCTTAAATAGTTAACTAAGACTAGCTAGTAGTTGACTCCCATTATAGTGAGTTAGTGTCCATATCTCCTTTATGTCACTACGATGCACTAGTGGAAGACCACTCATGCATCTATTTCCTATATTTTAGGGCATGAGGATGCACTTACTTTTGATGGGTGTGTTATTATTGATCTCCACACTTGTCACTCAGTTAAACTGCTTCCTCTTAAATAGTTAATTGAGACTAGCTAGTAGTTGACTCCCATTACAGTGAGTTAGTGTCCATATATCTTTTAGATCACTACTATGGTACATGTACTCCATCGTATTGGTGCATTGCTTCTTTTGGATTATATATTTATGTTACATTTCTCATGCATTATGCTTCTATTAACATATTTTCTCATTTTTTCTCTCATTGTTCTCTCTCTCTCTCTCTCATGGAATTCTCTTGCAAGTTTAATGTGATTTTCTCTAGATAGGTTCTCTATGAATGGCTTTAGGGTTTTCACCCAAAATTTAAAATATTAAGAAAGGATTCCAACCCTAATCATATATATCTATATGAGGACCCTATTTCAACACCTACATAAATAGAAAGAAAGAAAATCTTTTGCACCTATCCAAGACAGATCCAAAGAAATTTTGGAGGAAAATTTTGACTCATAAAACTAAAGAAATGTGTATGATTCCCTTGACGGGTTGGAATTCATACCTTAAAAAACTTTATGAATCCCCTAATGTTTGAGACAACATT
>JASDQU010189051.1:0-20343 GCA_032191745.1 Picea mariana | reverse complement strand
TGGAAATTTATATTTTTAGTGGTCATCGTCATCTCCAGCAGTGACAAGTGGCAAGCCTAGTTTTAAAAACCAATCAAACCGGAAATGGTCAGTTTGACCAGTTTGATGGCCGACCAGTTTGAACTGGTCGACCGGTTTATGACAGAATCGTCTGGTTTGGTACCAAGCCAGACGGTTCGGTACCAAACCAGTCGGTTTCATCATAAATCATTCGGTTCGGTCCAGACCAGCTATAGTGGACCCACAAACCTCAAAAATTATATTTTTTTCCATTTAAACCTAAAACCTAAGATCCTAAACCTTAATTATAATCTATAAGACACTCTCACTCCCCTCTAAGTGCCTCACACCTCTCTCATTGAGCATTTGGGAGCATTTGGGTTTTGGAGCAACAATGATTCTTGAGGAGCACCATTGAGGAGCTTCTTAGCAAAGTGTTTTCGGTAGTTTGTTGTGGATTTGGCATCTCAACTAGGAGGCTATAGTTCATATTCAAGTTTGAAGGAGTTGGATTAGAGGTATGTTGAAAATTTGCCACTATTTTTTTTCCATCTTGATTGTTGAATGTTTGAAACTTAGATAGAATCATAGAAGATAAAGTAAAGAGTCTAAGACAAGGTTCCTTCTTGGCATTTTCAGATTGCTTGCATTGTGCAAATTGCACCTTTGCTTTAGCCTTTGAGTTTGCATTTACAAATTTACAATCGCCCCAAAAGCTAAAGATGTCGCATGGGTTCATGCTGAGGTGATTAAAGGTCTAATGTATTGCAAGTATTGTCAAAAATGCATCAAGGGGTGGGGGAGGGGGGGCATTCATAGGCTGAAAGAACACTTGGTTGTTGTTAGAGGCCAAGTTAAATCATGTGAGGCACCATTAGAGATGTTATTGGGCCTATTAGAGAAGATATGCAAAAAGTACTTAATGACTACCAACAAGAAAAGGCTAGGGAAAAGGCTATACAAGCTAAAATAGGGAGGAAGAGGACTGTAGCACAAATGAGGGCAGCCAAGGAGGGCTCTTCATCTATTCCTTCTACCGGTGTTAGAGACCCCTTTCGTTATGTTCATCCTCCTCTTGAAAGTGAAAATACTATGCATCAGCCTAAAAGTAAAAAGAGGAATACCGTCCAAAGGTATTTCACACCTCCCCCCACTTTTGGCTCTGACAATGCCAATGTTTCTCAAGGTCAACCTACTCAATTTCAACCCAACTTAGATGACCATTAGAATAAACAATATAGAGAGATTGCTTATGAGTACATATCTAGATGGTGGTATGATGTCGATATCCCCTTCAATGTTGCCCACTCACCATATTACCAACCTATGTGGGATGTCATTATTGCTTGTGGTAGGGACTTTAAAGGCCCTATTATGCATGATTTGAGATCTCTTTTGCACAAAGAAGTCGCATCCATTGAAGAATACTTGACAGATTTCAAAGAATCATGGGCCAAAACAGGATGTACCATCATATCAGATGAATGGAGTGATGGAAGGAACCGTATTATCATAAATTTCCTTGTCTCTTGCCCACAAGGAACCATGTTTTTGAGATCAGTTGATGCATCTGATAGGGTCAAAGATGCAAACTTGCTATCTGAGCTCTTAGATGAAGTTATTATGGAGGTCGAGGTGGCCAATGTTGTTCAGGTCATCATAGATAATGCCTCTAACTATGTTCTTGCTAGGAAGATGTTAGAGGAGAAACACAAAACCATATTTTGGACCCTATAATTTTTGTGCCAATTTATGAGCCTGTTCGCTCATTTTGTAGCATTATGGCATTTTTGCAGCATAATCACACTTTTGCATCGAACATGAACTTTTGTAGCGTTATGGCAGTTTTGCAGCGAAAGTGTATTTTCATCATATCTCCCAAACCGTGCATCCGTTTGCCACAAAATTTTGAGGGAAGATGCATCAGGATAAGATGAATAAACTCACTTAATTTTAGGTCAAAATACTTCACAATTTTCGAGAAATGGGCCACCATCACCCAGAGCCATTTTGGGTTTTTCTCGAAAACCGTGAATTGGGTTTTGCTCAAATTGTTTGTGGACGAGCATTATAATGTTGTTAACTTGCTAACAAAAAATTGGTCCAACCCAGTTTACCATTTGAGAGAAAATTAAAAAATATCAGCTACAGAATTTTAGACAATTTTTGCAACGGAGTTGTCACCAGGATGCTGCGAAATTACACAATCGGCCTAAGGCAAAGTCTACTCGACTGCCAGCTGGATGGAGCATGCTAAATCATCATGAAGACTCTAAGAATTATTTATTTTACCTTCAAATAGTGTAATTTGTTGAGATTTGTATCTATAAATTAGTTAAGAAACAAAACCCTAAAATCTAGGAATCAGTGCTAGTTTGTTATAATTTGTTGTAATTCCTAAATTTAGAAAACCTAAAGATTTGGATCCTCTTGAGCTACAATGTAATATTACTCTATATATGATGAAAGAGAGGAGGGTGAAGGGGTTCGAGAGGGAAGAACTGGGAGGACTTTTATTGTATCAAGTTTCCATATTAATGAAAATTTCTCAAGACAGAAATGCCTGAGCAATTCAAACTCAGAGATTCATGTGCCAATGCTTTCTTGCTCTGTGTTTTCCTTTGTGTATGATTTCCTTTCTTAGTATTCCATTTATATGTGATGTAATGAAATTATATGATTCAGAATTCATCCTCTGTTAGATGCTCTGTTTCAGCACACTCAAATATTTTCATCTATTCTTCTAAAGTTAATGCAGAATTCATCCTTGATAGATGCTCTACTTTAATGGATTGTTTTTCTTAATTCAACCACCACACTACAGCGAGTTAAATGTCTAAGAGAGCATTGTCTATCTTGCCTCTGAGATTGTTTGTTCTATTTACCAATCCTTGGGAATTTTTTTATTAAACACCTATTTATTCGACTCCATGCCCAATGGTTTTCTTCTCAATCAGGCAAATTTCATAAACCCTACCATTATCTGAAGATCTAGCCACTGTGCCTATTAGATAACCAGTTAGTTCTTGACTGAGTTGTAACAGAGAGAGCCCTCTCTGGATTGGAAGGGCTAGCTTCCAATCTGCAAGTTGGTTTGTGTTTACCTCTGAGTTTTCCTCTCACGGCCAAGGAAAATTACAAAGTGATAACATTTTGGCACTGTTGTCGGGGAGCGAAGGTGAAATCTTCCCTGAGAAAGAACGACAAAGATCAGATTTGACTCCTGAGGGTAGACAAAGAGTCAGACACAGAAATTGGCTGTATTTTTTTACCCTAGCAACTCCATTTTCAGAAGAATCCAAATTTCAGAGCTTTCATGGCGACTCCATTATACAAAGAATCTGAAGCTTAAAGAGTTTATTGGCGACTCCACTCTCCGAAAATGAATTCATCTATAAGGTATGCTACTATGAATCGTTCACATATTCCTGGTTTTCCAAATCAAATGCCTTGTATAGATTGGCAAACTTATTTGCCAAAATTTAAAGATGAAAAAGGAGATGATGTTGCTTTGCATTTAATTAAATTCCATATGCATGTACGTAAGCTAAAGGTTAAATTTCATGAAGATTGTTTGATGAAGATGTTCATGGCCACCTTGGAGGGAAATGCAAGATCTTGGTATGAAAAATTACCACCTGCTAGTCTTTATTCTCTTAAACATTTTCATACAGTATTTTTTGAGAAATATAAAGAGCATTATCCTTCTTTGTTATTGGTTGAAAACTGCTGTGAACATGTTGAGGTTTCATTCAACACCTGGAAAAATTTTATGATGATGAAGAGTTTATGGATGAAGAAATTATAGAAGCCTTATATGAAAATCCTTTTCAGCATCAAGAGGAAAAAGTAGAGGGTAGCTGTCAAGATATTCAAGAAAACTTCCAGCAAACAATAGCTTCTCCCTTGGCTGGAAACGAAACTGCCAGGATTTTATTGATGAAAATTATTTTCCATCTCCTGAGAATGATGAGGAAATTCAGCAGCCTTTAGAAGTTTCTAAGGACCAAGAGAGAGATATGGATAATCTAATAGATTTAGAATCATTTCAATCTTCTCCTGAGTTATTTATTCATGAAAACAATGAATTAGTTTGTGACAGTTGTATCTCAGAGCCACAGAGAGGCAGTAAAGAAGAATTTGTTTTCCTAGATTCTTTTGAAAGTCGAGATAATTTCTCTGAAGAAGCACTTTCAAACATTCCTCATATATATGATAAGAATGCTGCACATAAAAAAAATCGAGAATGTTCAGTCCTTTTTCATGATGTGGATGATAATGAAGAATCTATCAAACAAATTGTTGCCTTCCATTTGAGAAGAATCAACCAAATGAAAAACTTCTTGAGGTAATAGTCCATGGTTTTGAAGATCCTTTTGCATTTCTATTGGAAACATCAGAAAAAGAGATTTCAGTAGCATTTCTAAAATCGGGCAGTAGTTTTTGTTTCTCAAAATGGATGAGTATGGAAATTGGATTCATACTTCAATTTGAGTTGTCACATCTTCAGTTTTTCTTTCTGTGTTGAGGAGTTGAATGCATGCTTCAGTCAAGTATCCAGCTGCTTGATTGGTTGCATTGGATCTTTCATATCACTTGATCCAACAATTATTTTCAGCAGGTTAAAATAGGATGGTTTGTACATAAATAAGCTTGATGCTTCAAGCATTTCCTTCAGTTTGCACAGTATGGTCAGATTACAGTTTCAGTTTGATTTTAGCAGTGAGCAGTTTGGTTTTATTTTGAATTTCCAGCTTGGATAAAGATGCAGTAGTTTCAGTATGGTGTAGTTTGGTTTCAGTTGAATAACAGGTACAGGTCACAAGTCAGTTTGCAAGTTGCAGGATGTGAAAGGTTTGGGATCAGCCCAATGGACTAGGCACCCAGTCTACGTGTTCTTTGCTACCTCAAATGAAGGATAGCATCCCCAGATGGAGCCAATGTTGGCACCCTCTAATTTTTGTGCCAATTTATGAGCCTATTCGCCCATTTTGCAGCGTTCTGGCATTTTTGCAGTGAACACAAACTTCATTATGGCAATTTTGCAGCGAAAGTGTATTTTCATCATATCTCCCAAACCGTGCATCCATTTGCCACAAAATTTTGAGGGAAGATGCATCAGGATAAGATGAATAAACTCACTTAATTTCAGGTCAAAATACTTCACGGTTTTTGAGAAATGGGCCACCATCACCTCCAGCCATTTTGGGTTTTTCTCAAAAACCGTGAACTGGGTTTTGCTCAATTTTTTTGTGGAGGAGCATTATAATGTTGTTAACTTGCTAACAAAAAATTGGCCCGACCCAGTTTACCATTTGAGAGAAAATTTTAAAAAAAAATATCAGCTACAGAATTTTAGACAATTTTTGCAGCGAATTGTCACCAGGACGCTGCGAAATTACACAGTCAGCCTAAGACAAAGTCTATTCGACTGCCAACTGGATGGAACATGCTAAATCACCATGAAGACTCGAAGAATTATTTATTTTGCCCTCGGATAGTGTAATTTGTTGAGATTTGTATGTATAAATTAGTTAAGAACAAAACCCTAAAATCTAGGAATCAGTTCTAGTTTGTTATAATTTGTTGCAACTCCTTCTAAATTTAGAAAACCTAAAGATTTCGACACTCTTGAACTACAATGTAATATTACTCTATATATAATGAAAGAGAGGAGGGTGAAGGGGTTCGAGAGGGAAGAACTGGGAGGACTTTTATTGTATCAGGTTTCCATATTAATGAAAATTTCTCAAGACAGAAGTGCCTGAGCAATTCAAACTCAGAGATTCATGTGCCAATGCTTTCTTGCTCTGTGTTTTCCTTTGTGTATGTTTTCCTTTCTTAGTATTCCATTTATATGTGATGTCTTCAGTATTTGAATGAAATTATATGATTCAGAATTCATCCTCTGTTAGATGCTTTGTTTCAACACACTCGAATATTTTCATCTGTTCTTCTAAAGTTAATGCAGAATTCATCCTTAATAGATGCTCTGCTTTAATGGACTGTTTTTCTTAATTCAACCACCATACTACAGCGAGTTAAATGTCTAAGAGAACATTGTCTATCTTGCCTCTGAGATTGTTTGTTCTATTTACCAATCCTTGGGAATTTTCTGATTAAACACCTATTTATTTGACTCCATGCCCAATGGTTTTCTTCTCAATCAGCCAAATTTCATAAACCCTGCCATTATTTGAAGATCTAGCCATTGTGCCTATTAGATAACCAGTCAGTTCTTGATTGAGTTGTAATAGAGAGAGCCCTCTCTGGATTGGAAGGGCTAGCGTCCAATCTGCAAGTTGGTTTGTGGTTACCTCTGAGTTTTCCTCTCACAGCCAAGGAAAATTACGGAGTGATAACAGACCCCATGTGTTGCACATTGCATAGACCTCATGCTTGAGAACATTGGCAAACAGGAATGGATCAAAAACAATATAGAGCATGCCAAAAGCATCACAAAGTACATCTACAGCCACTCATGGATTTTGAACCTGATGAGGAAAAACACAGAGAACAAGGAACTTCTTAGGCCTGTCATCACTAGATTTGCAACTCACTTCTTGACATTGCAATCTATGGCTTCCCTATCAAAGAACTTGCAAAAGATGGAATGCATCTAATGAATGGAATGCATCTCAATGGGCCCTCAGACAAGATGGAAAAGACACCAAAAAGAAAGTTAATGATCCCACATTTTGTAAAAAAGCAGCAGAAATTATGATGGTTTTCACTCCTCTCTAATATATTGGATGGTTTTCATTGGTTATTGGTCAGTTCTTAGCAGCAGCTAGCATAGTGTTTCTCTCTCATTCTTCTCTCTCTCTCTTAGTCTAGTGACTCATTCTTTGAGCAAAGTGATTATTGTAACGGTTGTGGACTTGCCTATAGTGGTGTAGCCAACCCTCTTGCAAGCCTATTCAATAAAGAAATTAAGTGTTTGTTCTCTAACCTTTTTCTTGTCGGTGTCTTGTGAAATTTGCAATCGGATTTGTTATTTTCTAAATTGTTCATTGTGAATTTTATTAATCTTTTAACTAGTTTTTTGTTCTACTTCTATTCTATATCCACTGTGTTAATCCTGCAAGATCCCTCCAAGTGAAGAAATCATATTTTTCCATCGTTTTGGACAGTTTTGACACGTTGTCCAAGACAAACAGCTCGTTGTTTTTTGGGTTTAAACACAGAAAATCAGTCCTAAAAGACAACAGCAAGGTACCCAAGGTACCTAGGGACTCCCCCCATAGGCTAGCAAGCACTAGCCCAAACGGAGAGGGGTTTTGGTTAGTGACCATTTGGGGCCATTACTCCTTGAATTAGCCAAGTTTTCATCGCTGAAATAACAGGTTATATCAGCTCGAATGGAGGGTGGAAATTTGTGCTAACACCCTGTCAGCTAAATGCTTTCATCTTGAAAGTTGAAACCTCTTTTATTCTCATCCAACTCGGTCGCCTCTCAATGCTCCTGTCAACCAAGCTCCCATAATTTCTAATGATTAATCTTTCCACGTCTGGCTGGATAACTGATGATTGATTGCCTACCTCGCTTAATCCACATCATGTTACAATTGTAATTGAGTCTGTTTGTGTCGCCAACAATTTTCATTACGCATATCATACTAGCATGCACGTTTTGCGCTTCATGATTTTATGACTAACCATGATCATGAAATTGTCGTATATCATCAGATGGGTTAACTACAGCATCTATAGGTCTTGTGTTGGCTCTGAAAAATCATCTTAGAAGGAATTGGTCCTCCCAACTCCTAAATAGTGTTAAACCCTTCGAACTTCAATTGGTTGTTTTCACAGATTTATATTTTTGTGCTACTAACACATTACATCAGCTTCAATGGATAAACTAAAGGCCTACACAGCACAGATGACACAAGAACTAACGGAATTGGATTCAAGTGAAGCAGCAGCAAGAATGAGACCTAGACTTTCATTAAAAAAATGCCTTTGAGCGCAATTTTTCAGCGTTCGTCAAAGTGAATTTTTTATCCCTAAAATGGGCCAACTATATGATTTACGCAATTATGATTTCAACACCACTGACGAAATCGAATCTGAGGTCCAGAAGTGCTAGAACAATCGCCAAGGGTTTCTCGTCAAGAAAGCCTCCCTAACCGTGACCTTCATTAAACATGAATCTACTCAAAGACTTGGATGAATTTGTAAGGTCTCTCATTAGAAGCCCCTCCTTTTGTTCTCAGCGTTGCAAAAAAACGACACCTTAATCGGACATCGCACGAAAAAGTTATGGACTTTTGAACTCAAGGACACTTGGAAATTTTCCGATGTGTCCTCCTACATACCGGAGAAGATGATAGGAACATGTCCGGTTCACACCGGAAGAGTTCTTTTGATGATCTTCGTTTCATATCAGAGGAGTTCCTCTGATGAACTCCGGTTCATATCGAAGGAGTTCTTTCAAACTCCTCCGAAAGTTAGTTCAAAATGCTCCGAAAGCAAAGGAGTTAGTTTAAAATGCTCTGAAAGTCAATTCAAAATGCTCCAAAAGCAAAGAAAGAGTTAGTTTAAAATCCTCCAAAAGTTAGTTCATAATGCTCTGAAAGCAAAGGAGGAGTTAGTTTAAAATGCTCTGAAATGCAAAGGGAAAGTTAGTTCAAAATGCTCTGAAATGCAAAGGTGGAGTTAGTTTAAAATGCTCCGAAAGTTGGTTCAAAATGCTCTGAAATGCAAAGGAGGAGTTCGTTCAAAATGATGCTCTAAAATGCAAAGGAGAAGTTAGTTTAGAATGCTCCGAAAGTTAGTTCAAAATGCTCCGAAATGCAAAGGAAAAGTTAGTTCAAAATGCTCCAAAATGCAAAGGGAAAGTTAGTTCAAAATGCTCTGAAATGCAAAGGTGGAGTTAGTTTAAAATGCTCCAAAAGTTAGTTCAAAATACTCTGAAATGCAAAGGAGGAGTTCGTTCAAAATGTTCTAAAATACAAAGGAGTTAGTTTAGAATACTTCGAAATAGGGACAGAACCCTACCAAACTATCGTTCGTATTTTGGCCATAACTTTTGACTCGGACACTCGTTTCGCGCGTTCCTTATACCGTTGGAAAGGTCTTTCTGAGATCTACGACTTCCCAGTGTTATGATTTGAGAAATTCCTCACCAATGGTTTACATTTTTCAAGATGAAGATCTAGCACTGTAGATGCAACCCCGGAGAACATAACACCTCAACCGTGAACCAGGAATCAAATTCACGGAAGTTTATGTAAAATTTCAATGAGTTATTTTTCAGTTCTATGGTTTCAAATGTGTAGTGTTAATAGTGTAGTTTGAGGATATTCTGTGGTCATTCATCCACTACATGATGAATGGTGCCAAGTACCAATGCCAATGGGAGGTCATACTCAGCATCCTCGCAATGAGATCTACAGCCAAGGACGATAAAGCAACAACAAGAACAACAATTGTTGCAACAATGGGAAGCAGCGAAGGGAATCAAACTCAAATAACTGAAGAGGGAGTCTGAACCCTATGATGATCAAATCTCCCAATGTTCAATCCATTCATTACGGTGGGTGAGATGCACTATAGCCGAAATCTACGATGGCCCACCAGCGCTAAAAGACAAAATCCAAAATGTAACTGCTATCTTGTTCTCTTATCATTACAAAGAGAATAAGGACAAATATTGGTAAATGAAAGGTCACGAAAGAAGGCGAAAGGCCAAAAATCATATCAAACTTCAATAAATAGGAGAATTGCACCCAAAGAAAGGGCTTTTTGGCTCTTCAAGCATTGTACATTTCTGAACTATTTTGAGAATACAGTGTTAACTAAAATTGACAAGCCATTCCTTGGAGCTTTGATGCACTATTATTGAAACTGTTAATATTGAGAAACCCTTAGGGCCAGCTTTTGATGGAGAGAAAAACTCGCATGTGTTGTTGTTTTGCCGCGAACTATTTCAAGCGGACTGTATGATGTTCACATGGGTTGTAAGGACACCTTTGCTAATAGAATTTTCTGATGCAATCTATGTTCCTCTTGCAGTAGTGTTATTCCTTCTTATATTATACGTTCTGAGCATATGAGTTGTTGATGTATGCATAGATATGATTTAGACTTTTCTAGTTATGTATGTGTATACATGTGTTTCTAACTTTGCACCTTCATGACAGCGATCTGAGTGGGGTCTTAAGCAGTGTTTAGTTTCATTGCAGCTCATTCACTTACGATTCGCTCCTAGCTAGGATAGGATAGATTAGAAGTAGATTAGATTTCTTTCATGCATTTACATAATCTTCATCTACATCTTTCGTTTGCATAACCATCCATCATTCACCTTCATCGGTGGGTCGAGCCGCAACCGATAAAACCAAAACCAAAAATGGTTGTCAAGCCAAAATTCGAATGGGTTACATAATCTTCATCTACATCTTTCGTTTGCATAACCATCCATCATTCACCTTCATCGATGGGCCAAGCCGCAACCGATAAAACCAAAACCAGAAATGGTTGTCGAGCCAAAATCCGAATGGGTTCCCTATTCCAAACGGTGAGAGGTCTGATTGGGACTTCTCAGCGGGGAAAACCCCTGCTATTGACAAAGGGCAATTTTGCATGCGTCAACGGGACCTTTCATGGAAGAAGTTTGAAAGTGAAGCATTGGAAAATGAGGTGGATGGAATAAGTCTTATCCCTAGGGAATTCACAATTGAAGGTCTAGAAGAGAATAGGAAGGAAAACATCAAAGGACAACCTTAAGGGTATCAAAGAGGAAGGCTTAACATCAAAAGAAATTATGGTAGAGTCTTCTTCTTCATAGCAAGGGGACCAAGCCCTCCTGAGAAGGAATCAAAGGTATCACCTCAAGCCAGGAAAGAGGAACACAAGAGTCTTGGGTGCAAACAGAGGATTGGAAGAAGATGAAAGAATCTCCACCCAAAAGACTATAGGAAAAAAATCTTTTATCCATCAAGCAAAAGATAAAGTGGAAGAGGAAATTAATAAAGGTAAGCAAAACTCAATAGAAGAGGGCCCTAAGAGCAAGAACAACCTCCTGTAGAGGTTAAAAATTATCTATCTATCCATCCATTAACATAAGGTGATCACAGGCTCCCTTGAATCAAAACTCCCTTAAGAGGATGATAAAAAATATAACCCTAATATCCTCTTCTTTCAAGAAACTATGATGAACAATGTATAAGTTTTAGCACTCTACATTCATTGCTAAAAGGATGGGATTTTGTTGCCTCAAGTACCTAAGGAAGGAAAGGTGAATGGCAGTGGGCTAGAACCAAACCTATGGGCTCAAAAGCGCCACTCTTTACTAGATTCTACAATTACATACCTAAAGAAGAATCTAAACTTTGTAAACTTTTGTGGCCTTTATCATCACAAGAAGGACCACTAGATGAAGGTTATGAATGATTCTTCTCTCCCATAACTCATGGTGGGGAAAGGAGATTTGCATCTCTCACAAAAAAGAAGTTTGGGGAGAAGATAGAAGGAAGGATGCATTGGCAAACTTCTTGAAACTGTTTTAAGGAAAAAAAATTAGTGGATGTAGAACCAATAGTTGTAAAACCAACTTGGAGGAACAAGAGAACCAATAGAGCTACCACTGCCAAAAGGATGGATCAGTTTTTGGTTGGATCTCAAAAAGCATTTTTGTTGAAGCGGGAAGGATACAGATCATGGATACGAGAGGAAGGNACATTGACCATTTCCCTATCCTCTTTCATATGGAAGCAAGAGGATCAAAGACGGCACCTTCACCTTTCAAATTTAATAATGTTTCGCTACAGAATGAAACATTTCAAGAAATGATCAAGAGTGGGCCCTTTTTTAATCAAAAAATGGAAGGATAGGCAAGCTTTGCATGAGAATCTAAAAAGAGCCAAAGAATTTGAATTATCAAAGAAATGAATAAAAATGCAAAACTCTCAAAATCGGCAAAATCTAGTAAAGTGGAGGAAAAAATGGACTCCGTGTTTGAAGAACTAAAGAAAGGGCCATCAACAAAAGAAGTAAGGACATCCATGCAAATACTAGAAGGGGAGAGAAGTTGGATAATTGCTTGGGAGGAAGCAATTATGGAGAAAGAAGAGCAAGCCATTTAGCTAAAGGAAGGAGATGAGAATACAAAAAAATCACATAAATTCACCCAAGCAAGGAAAGCACAAATGACTATTTGGGAGATGACTGACAAAAATGGAGTAGTGCAAATAAGACATGAAGGGATTGCAAAAGTAGCATTGGAGCACTTCAAAGAAATCTACAATGATCGAGGTAAACATAATATCAATGAAATTATTCAAATTATATCTCTTCTCAATAGTTTGGATTTGAAGGAGCAAAATGGTATTCTTAAAGCCTCTATCAATGAAGATAAAGCTAGATATTTATGATTTATATGTGTGTGTATAATATGCATTATTAATAAAATATAAATAAGAAAATAAATATTAAAAAAAAAGGAAATAACATATAAGAAACATAACAAATTATAATTTATATAATATAATTAATTAATATATATTATATAACAAACATATGAGAAAATGATAAAGTGATATAATATAAGGTATTAAAAAGGGATTCTTTGGATGCAGGTGTCCACCTGGCGGGTTCTGCCACCCCCCTCAGCACGCACTACGATGATCGATCACGTGCCACCTCACCCCTCCCTCATGCACATTAATCGTCCCGTCCTCCCAAGACGTCGCCCTTCTTTAACGACATGTCCCCACTCATTAAACATCATGTCCCGTCCTCCCATGGCTCCCACACTCCTCCTGATTGGCTTTTGTACCCTGCAACAGTCCACACGCCTCAGACGGTTGGTAGCCTTAATGGCGCCTGATTTGACACCCCCCCCCCTCTCGGCACCTATCTCTCGACCACCTGCGACCTCTTCCATCATTCTTCCATTGTGGCTTTCTCACGCTAGCTCTCTGCTATACACAGGTGGTCTCTCTCTGCTCGTTGTTTCAGGCGGTGGCTCTCCTCCCTCGCAGTGCCTGGAAAGCATAATTCTTCCCTCGTGCCTCCCCCACCCTAGGGCGAAGTGGTCGCGGAGGGCGAGCCTCCACAGTTCCTCCCCCGCCCCTCCTGGCCAACCAAGATGGTTATGACTGTTCGATTCTTGAATCGTTGCGGCAACTTCTAGATGATTGGGAAGAAGAGGTCTCGGGCTCCCTCCTAGAATCCCGTTGCACCTCCAGGCACCATAGTAGTTATTGGGTGGTAAAGAACCTCCTCGCCCGCACCCTCCTCAACCTCCTGGGCATCTTTGTTCAGAGCCCCACCAACTCACCACGCTCACCCCACTCCCCCATCGTTCGCCCTCCTCCCTCTGCTCCTCCCTCCCCCAACACTCGTCCACCTCCTTTAGCGGCCCACCCTAGCGCCTCGGTGCCTCAGAAGACTCCTAGCAACTCAGCAACGGCAACAACTCCAGACCAGCACAATTCGTTGAGCGCTCCCTTCATCAAACGCGCAAGTCTCCCGATCAAGGAGCCAAGCACGGACAACTCCAGCTCCTCCAATGACAGCGACGACAATCTCGGTGGCTGCCCAGTGGTGGAAGAAATTCCTCCGGATGGTCCTCCCATTGTGACCGGCAAGCACTCTTGATGCTCAGGCCCCCGTTTCTTTTTTTTCAGTCTTTATATTTTGAATTTGCAAGCTTTTTTCTGGTTTCAGGATTAGCAAGCAAACAGACAGCTATCTCTAAGTTTTGTAAGCCTTGTTTCCCTTCAAGGGCAGGCAGAACACTCCAGTCTCTTCCCTGCCTAGTTTCCCATTAAGGGCAGGCTCAAGTTTTTGTCCATTCCAAGGGACAATCACTGTTTTTTTACTGTAATTCTACTGTATTTTTAATAGATTAGTACCATAACTTACAACCAAAAAAAGGTATTAAAAAGGGATTAACTAATTAAACCTGCATTATAGATTACAAAGCATGCCAACCATTTGGTGTGGTTTAGATTAAATTTGAATTAAATAAAATCAATGATACATAATTAAATGGAGGGGGGGTGAAGGAAAAGGTCTTCTTTTAATTTTGAGATTTGGTCTGGTCAGTCTCGAAATGTGACCAGCCTACATTAGTTCTCTGTGAGTGTTAAGTTTTTTTTTGGTTTGCATTAGTCTTCTACGAGTGTTAAGGATTGTTGGTTATTATAGAGGAAAAATTTTGTATGATAGATGAATATTGGATGTCGTTATCTGTGTTTTTGAGTTGTGATCTGTTCTTATAGAATTGTTGAGACTGACTAGCTGAGATGGGGAGAGAGGCTAGGGCAATTTGCATAAGGACAATCTGTTAGAGAAATCCACTGAAAGTGAAGGTAGTAGTCTGGTATAGTTTTGGTGGAAGTGGGCTCGAGGACCCTCAACCTTCTAGTTAAGTGGTTTGGTTGCATGGAGAGTCTTTTGTCCTCCACCAATTGCTGACCATGGAGAGTCTTTTGTCCTCCACCAATTACTCACCAATGGGTGCTTCTCACTGTCCACAAAAGCACATTTGGCATCCATTATCCTTAGGTACAGGTAAGTAGAAATCATTATTTGAAATTGGTTGAGGTATTTTACAAATTGGTATTTTCTTACCTTATATAAATTCATGTTGTAATTCATTGTACCTGTGGTTAATTTCTAGTCTTAACCATTTAACTATCAGATTCTTCAAATGTTATTAATGACAATAGTATTTCTGATTTTGGTTGTTGCATGGAAGAGAAAACCGGTACTTATTTGTCTTCTCTTTAAAATTTATAAGCTGAAGAAATTGTTTTCCTTTGAGAATACTAATTATAAATTGATCTTCCTCCCACCATTATAGGAGAAATTGAGCTAACATAAAGAGAAGAAAAGCCGATAAGAATATTAGAGAAAGTATTTAGATTAACTAGGTGGACCCTTACAGAAGAACTCCAAAAATACCGTACAGCCACAGGTATAGAAGTAAATTTCAAAGGTCGGCTCTAGTCCTTTTTCAAGTTAAAGCGACAATGAAAGAAAGAATAAAAAATCACCTCCTCTTTTAGGTCAAGGAATTCATGGACAATACAAAGTACCTAGGCTTCCAGCTAAAGACCACTGACTACTCTTATCAAGACCGAATATGGCTTTGTGAGAAGATAGAAAAGAGGATAAAATTTTGGTGCAATAAGTGGATTTCAATGAAAGGAAGGCTAACACTGCTCATAAGTGTAGTGGAAGCCAAAACAGTGTTTTGGATGTCAATGGCTTACATTCCAAAAGGGATCCTCGTCAAAAAAGAGATGATGGTAATAAGGTACTTATGGGCAGGAAAAAAGGGAAGACTAGCACCCCCTGGATAAGTGACAGCTAAAGGGCTATGGAGAATATTATCAACATGGGGCTTATGGCTACTGATCATGAAGAAGTACATGGAGCCTCTTGGCATAAAGGAATGGGTAGGAGCCTTCAAAAATTTGTAGGAGGAGGGTTGGTAGTTTGGAAGACCATAGTAGAAGCCTATCCTTTTATTGGGAATCATTTAACAGGCTAATAGGCAATGGGAAGCAAGAATAGCAGTTGACCCTTAGGTAGGCAGACTTATGTAGCAGAGATTTCAAGAAGATTGCTAGAACACCGACTTTCTCAAGCATGCAGTATCTGTCATATGCATCTGACAGGAACGACGATAGCTGGTGGGTTTCAGGGTGGAAGAAGGCAAAGCAGATTGGTCTAAGGGATGAGCTGACAAAGGAATGGGATCAGTATGTTGGACCTCTAGAAGCAGCATCACTTAGACTTGAGAATCAACAAAAAATTTAGTCCGGGCAGCCAATAAAGACGGAGGTGGATACAAGGTGAAATTAGGATATAAGGTAGCACTTCCAAACCAAGAAAATGAAAATTGGAAATGGCATGTCATCGGGAAGCTCCAAGCATTGTTGAAAACAAAAAAAAATCTATGGTTGGTCCTGAACAATGAGGTCTTAACTTGGGACAATCTCCAAGAAATGTTGTGACAAGGCACTAGGTATTGTTTCCTTTGCAAAGAAGGCATGGGGAAACAGTGAAGAATATCCTGCCATTTCATAAAAGAAGTCAGGGAAATAGTGAAGAATATTACAGGAGGAAAGGCAAATGGGAAGGGGACTGCAGAGGCAACACTCAATTATTGGCAAGAAGACCACAAGGTTAAGAAAGACTATCACTTGCTTATTAATAGAGTTTAAATGAAGCTTTAATCAAAAAAGGCCATCACTATCTCCTAGCCTTTGTGTTATGGGCAGTGTGCGCTAGGACTGAGGCTTTGTTACAACAGAAGGAACTCAATCCTACTTGGACTACTTAGACTTACAAATTGAAAGGGACCTAACTCAATTATGTGAAGGAAAAGAAAAGGAAGCCAGAAAACCCTGGAATCACACTCCCCAAGGGATCTTTGATGGGGAAGCAAACAAAACTCTAAATCAATGTGGTGTTGGTGGCATTTTGTATGTTTCAAACTCTCTAAATATCAGTTTGGAATGTGCACTTAGCGCTGGCACAAACAACTATGCAGAAGTGAAAGTAGTGACTCTCCTTGTGATAATTGCAAGGGAGGAAGGGATAAGAGAGTTGAATAATTATGTGGACTCAAAATGGGTGGTAGAATGGTTGAAGGGTTCAAGAGTACCAAGAA
The DNA here is from genome assembly GCA_032191745.1 of Picea mariana. Classification (NCBI taxonomy): domain Eukaryota; kingdom Viridiplantae; phylum Streptophyta; class Pinopsida; order Pinales; family Pinaceae; genus Picea; species Picea mariana. The sequence continues at coordinate 3,710 of JASDQU010189051.1, read as the reverse complement.
GCATAAATATTTATGGCAACCTCGGGCATGCAGAAGACTTGAAAGCAACCTTCTCATCAATCCATCCCCAATTTATCCAAGAAAGGTTGCAACAAGTATTCCAATTTGCTCTTCATGTCAATGATCAAATAGGGGAGAGGAGATTTTGCCCCCAAGATTGATTGATTTGTGATCTTTTTGTTGACCAAATCTCAGAGCTTCATCTTCATCTTTTGTTTGATGATGACTCTTGTTTTTCCTTATATTATGAGCAGACACAGTGCCCAACTTGAGGATGTGTCCTCTTTTTGATAGTACCCTAGGGTACTATCAACATGAAAATGTACTCCTTTTATCTAATAATGAACAACCAATAAAGATGGATCATGGAGGTGGATACAAGTGAAATTAGGAATGTAAGGTAGAACTTCCAAACCAAGAAAATGAAAATTGGAAATGGCATGTCATTTGGAAGCTCCGGGCATCATTGAAACCAAGATTTTTTCTATGGCTGGTCTTGAAAAATAAGGTTTTAACTTGGGGCAATCTCCAAAAAAGGTCGTGGCAAGGCCCTAGGTATTATTTCATTTGCAAAGAAAGCACAGAGCTTAGACCACCTTTTCCTATCCTACCATTTTACAAAAGAAGTCTAGGAAGTAGTGAAGAATATTTATAGGAGGGAGACATAAATGGGAGAGGGCCTCTATGGAGGCAACACTAGATTCCTAACAAGAAGACCATGAACTTAAAAAAGACCTCACTTGCTTATTAATAATGTTAAAAAGAAGCTTTATTAAGAAAGACCATCACTATCTCCCAACGTTTGTGCTATACACAATGTGGCTGACTAGAACTGAGACTTTATTCCAAGGGAAGGAAGTCAATATACTTGGATTACTTGGTCTTTCTACAAATTGAAAGGGGCCTACCTTAGTTATGACAAAGAAAAGAAAAGGAAGCCAAAGAACTTGGAATCATAACCACCGATCCCCAAGGGTTCTCTGATGGGGAAACAAACAAATCTCCAACTCAATGTGGTGTTGGTGGCATTTTGCATGTTTCATAATCTCTAAATATCAATTTGGAATGTGCACTTGGGGCTAGCACAATCAACTATGCAAAAGTGAAAGCAGCAACTATCCTCCTGATCATTGCAAGGGAGGAAGGATTAAGAGAGTTAAATATTTATGGGGACTAAAAACTAGTGGTAGAATGGTTTCAGGGTTTGAGGGTTTGAGAGCATAAAGAAGCATAAATCTTCATGGCAGATTCTAGCATACAGAAGATTTCAAGGCAACCTTCTCATCAATCTATTTCCATCACATCTACAAAGAATTCAACCAGACGTGGACAATTTATCCAAGAAAGCCTCCAGCAAGAATCTCGGTTCTCTCTTGATACAAGTGTTCAAAGAAGGGGAGAAAAAAAAATTCCCCCAAGATTCATTGATTTGTGATCTTTTAGTCGATCATGTGTCAAATCTTCATCTTCGTCTTCATCTTTTGTTTGATGAATGAATTTGATGATGGCACTTGTTTTTCTTTATATTATGAGTAGACACAATACCCATCTTCGGGATGTAGCCTCTTTTTGATGGTGCCCCAGGGCCCTATGAACATGAAAAAGTACTCCTTTTATTTAATAATGGAAAGGATTACAAGATTTTCTATTCAAAAAAAAGATAGATATATAGATATTTTATGGGGTTTTGTAATTTGATTTAGGGGACCACTCCAAGCTCCCCCGAAACTCATCCCAGCATCTCACTCTCCCCAAACCTTAGTGTAACAGAAGTTAAAATCATACAAGAGTGAAACCACTATTGCTAGTAGCTTTAAGTAAAAATTTACAATATAGTAAACATTCTAAGTGCCTACAACTTCAACTCTCATACCTCACACCACCCGTATCTCCAAGCTACATGTATCCTTGATCTCCTGTCTGAATAGTGAAAACCATGGAAACCAATATCTTGTACTCATTCTAATGTTTAATATCCTTTGCTTCAGTTATCTAAAGAACTAAGTGAATAAGTTTGTTGTTTAGGGATTATAAGTTATTTTTGCAATTGCCATTCCAAATAATTATATGTTGGATGTTAATAATAATTTGTGTCTATAAGAAATATAGATTATGACCCACAAATGATAAACACAATGAAGAATGGACAAGACGAACTCGAAGAAGATATTCAAAATTAGCTCCAGTTCATTATAAGAATAGCGTTTGTCTCTTTTATAGAAATTGCAAATGCTTATAAGATCTAACTACTTATTCAAGAGGAAGTGGTTTAGTGATTATCTCAACCATCATCCAACAATAACTTAATGCCTAACAACTTGACATTATTACATAAGTAAGCCTTATAATCTAACACCCCCTCTTAAGGCTTACCGCACTGAAAACAAAACTCACTGAAAGCAAACACACATTGACACAACTAAAAATAGAACTAGGCATTCTTCAGAAGCTTTGTCTTTGAAAACAATGCTTGGACCAGTAAGACTCTTTCAAGTTACTCCCTATTCCATCGATAGTCTCCTAGCTATGATCCAGGTTTCCTAGCATCATTAGATATCATTAGCACTTCAAATGTCTCGTAACCCTCATAAAGGTATGATACTGAACTTCCAAATCCTGGATCTCCCCTAAACTATTAGACAAGCAATCCCCACATGCATGTCTCATAACCTAATCAAGTATAGTTTCTCTAATCCACAAGCATCCTGGACTATCGAACAACTATCATCTTCCACTGCATCCCTTCCTCTCCTCAAAGTGTAGATCTTCTTAAAATGTGAATTCTTCAACAAAGTCTTCTTCGTTGTCTGTATCTGGTGGATCTTCAGTAAGAGCTATATTTGTTGATTCTTTAATCTTCCCTTTGAGAAGATCATTGGCATGGATTTTACAATTAACTGTTGTATGACCCATTTTTCCCAGTAGTAACATTCTATCTCCCTCTCTTTAGTTGATCTGTTACAATTGTTTCTTGAGTAGAATGCCATCTCAAGTTGAGTATCACCTTCTGTATCTCCTATAATGGTTCTCTTTTCTTCAGCTATGAGTGCAACAATCATATCTTCTAGACTTTGAGAAGGCAAGTGGCTCAGAGTAAAAATAACATTGTTGTATTTAGACAGTAGACTATTTAATAGGATGGCTTTGGCATCCTCTTCATCTACCACAACCTTGACCTCTATTTGTTGTCTGAGAATAGATCTCAGACAGTTTATATGCCTAGACACAGTGACTTCCACTGACATATTAAAACTGAATAACTTTAGCTTCAGAGAAAACTTTACATCCATCACTTGTGCTCCAAACAATGCATTCAAGGTATCCCAAATTTCCTTGGATGATTCTCCAAATCTATGTGGTGTCCCTCTGAATCTGCAAGAGCAAGGCCAACGATGGCTTTGGCTTTATCATCTCTGCTCTACCATTCCAATAATTTATTTGGATCTCTCAATGATTGCTCCATCCCTTTTACTATTCCCCATTGTTAATGTTTACCATTATTATAGTTCTTTGCATTTCAATGAATAACAACAGCATAAGATAAGATCACTGAGAAATACACAATCACAAGAGACACATCATTTATCCTGGGAAACCCTCATGGGGCAGAAAACCCAGCAAAACTTCCTTAATATAAATAGCCAATACAATGCCAAGAGATAACTCAAACAAGTACAGAAAGTCCTCTCCCAAAGATGCGCCTCTCTCTC
>JASDQU010189050.1:22453-34143 GCA_032191745.1 Picea mariana | reverse complement strand
AATTGAATCAGTAGAAACTAAAAAGAGAGATGAGTTCCCCGCAGCAAGCGAAAGCGCCAAAGCGCGAATTGCGGGCTTCGCGCCCTGCACCGCTGAAGATCTGGAAGGACTCTCGCAAGATCCGGAAGCCGCCGGTGATTATATACTTGCAGTCTCCTGAGGTTATACAGACTGAAGCCGGGGAGTTCATGACGCTCGTCCAACGCCTCACTGGTCGCGTTAACGCCCACGGTGATTCCAGCTTGCCCTCCTCCTCTTCTTCTATTCAATCTCAAACTTGTCATGCACTTCCCCATTCTCACACCTCCGTACCTGTAAACCCTATTTGCTTCCAGTTTGATGATTTTTCTCCTCCAGGTGGATCAGGACTTGATTTTCTGGTTAAGGAAGATGATTTTCTGGTTACAGAAGATAATTCTGGTATCAGTGATTCAAATCCCGACAAGTTTTCCGAGAACATTCGATCTCAGCATGCTGATATGCAATCCTTGTTATCTCCTACTACCCAATCCGATTTGATGTCTTCTTTCTTACCCAACCTTCTGTTATCTCCTCATATATTTGAGGAGTTTCCTCTGAGTACAACCCAGCCAGACTATTTCTACTCGCCTTGACATATGCTGTACATACAATCAGAACCCCGTTTTACCCCTCCTTGTAGATAGACCAGCCATGAACGCAGTTTCCTCGTAGCCCTCTCCCTCTCTCTCTCCCCGGGTTGCGATCTCTTTAACCATCATCGGAACTACTGATTCAACCTCTGGTAGCATCACGTGGATGTCATCTCAGTTCCATTGCACTCCAACGCAGCATTTAGTTTTAAGAGCTTAACAACTCCGGGCACAATGAAACATGTGGATAAGATGTCAAGGACTTGTATTATATTTTTAAAACTTTTGTTACATCGCAAATTCTTGTGACACTAATTACATTGCAAACATTTTTTTTATGGCAAATTCTTGTGACACTTTTGACGTTGCAAACAGTTTGATTGCAAACTCTGGTTCACGGTAGATACTTGCGTGTTAGTTATTTAAAAGTTATGAATTCATCATTGATTTTATTTTTCATATCACTTCAATTACAAAATATTAACAAAGCATAAGTTTGAAAAAAATAATGACTATGTTGTATGTTTACTCACTATTGGACCATGAAAGCAAACTTAAAAACCTAGAGTTTTTCTCATTAGCTTAGGTTACATTTACAAAGGGTTAGGGTTTGGACTTCTTCCATCCTCAATTGTTATAAGGTTTTGGATTTTTTAGGATCTTCTTGAAATTTCTCATGTCGCTAGTCCCATATGCATTAGTAGTGAGGGTTGACTTAGCATCCTCTCTTACCATGGTGGTCAACATGATAGGTCAACTTGGGTTTATGCATACTGTGCACTATTGAAAATGTGTTGGAGTGTAGAACACCGCCAAGTGTGTGTGCATAAGTTTTGGAAACCAGAACCCCGAAAAGCGTCGTTTTGAGGCAAAGTGTCGTTTAATGCCTCAAAATGGCTCTGGCCCCAATTTTCCTAACTGTGACCTACCAATAAAATGACCTTGCAAGTTGATTCTTCCAATTTTTTCCACTCTAAAAGCATTGAGATAGATGACAAATAATATAATGATCCAAACTTGATAACCCCCTCTCAATTTACATCTTTCTAATAAAAGAACCCCTCAATTTACATCTTTCTAATAAAAGAACTTCATAGATACCCCTTTTTATATCCCATAATACTTATAAACCCCTTGATACCTTCACCCTCAATACCTACAATATATTAACTTTATTTTACACAATTTTATACCTCTCTTTATGAATGAATGTAATAAGATATTATTGAATGAATGTATAAGATATTATTGAACAAGGTGAAGCCCCATGATACATTGATGTTGAAACAAATGCTTAGTGGTCAACCAAAAACTAGTTGGTGAACTAAATGAATTGGTTAAGGGTAAACCACAATAAAATTTGAAACTTCTCACCCTTCAGAGGACAGGTTTAGAAAGTTTGTAGATGATAGATAAAGAAAAAACAAAACATGAGGAAACTTTGTAGATGTAGACATAGTGGATGAAAGAAAGAAGAAGAATGTCTATAGATGGTAGAGAAAGAGAAAGAAAGAAATAAAACAACAACAAATAATTATATTTTATTAATTTTATGCCACTTGTTATATTTTGTACAACATGCATGGATTATTTGAGTGTTTCTTGACATGATTGATTCAATATTTGAGCATTTCCAATAGGGTACCTAGTTTATTACTTGGTGACTTTATATGTTTCATTTGGATCACACATTAGATTTTAGAGTGGGATATTTATTGGTATTATTTTTTTGTCATTTTTGTAGAAATTTTGTGGACATTTTGTTCACTTGGATGTATAGTGCTTAGAGGTAAAAAAGGACAACTATATCCATCTATATTTTTACTTGCATATATGATTCGGTTGTAACTTAGGGATTTCTGTCATCACGTCACATTTATAGGATTTATAGATCACATGTTTTCTTCTAGATACAGTGTTTTTTCATGCAATCTTCATCAAGTCTCAAATGATGAATTTCAAATTTCAAGACTTGGAGATGATATTGGTTTATGTAACTACTTGTTTCCTAGCCAATATAGTTATTCGAACTTATGATTGAAGGGGAAATTATTAGCTAGTATCTACCTATATAATCATCCAGTCCTACACCCTATGTATCTTATATTATTAATTTTTATCCTAAAGATTTAGATCATATTTTCCCTCCTTCTATCCATATCTTGGTGATAAATTAGTATCAAATAACAAGAGGTGGTTACACCCATGTATTATATATTTGTATTACTGGGATGGGTTCTTTATTTCCTACCATTTAGTTTTCTCTTATTCATTTGTGTGTACATGCTAATTATTAATTTAACAATTATTTATATTTGTTTCATTTATAGGTTTTAGTTTAAAATTTACTTCTAAAACTAAAATGTTGTAAGTTCAATTATTTATGAAAATTATAATAATTATATAAAAGAAAGATAAAATTAGTTTTCTCTTATTCATTTGTGTGTACATGCTAATTATTAATTTAACAATTATTTATATTTGTTTCATTTATAGGTTTTAGTTTAAAATTTACTTCTAAAACTAAAATGTTGTAAGTTCAATTATTTATGAAAATTATAATAATTATATAAAAGAAAGATAAAATTAATGTATTATATATTTGTATTATTATTGTGAATATAATGGGATGGGTTCTTTATTTCCTACCATTTAGTTTTCTCTTATTCATTTGCTTGTACATGCTAATTATTAATTTAACAATTATTTATATTTGTTTCATTTATAGGTTTTAGTTTAAAATTTACTTCTAAAACTAAAATGTTGTAAGTTCAATTATTTATAAAACTTATAATAATTATATAAAAGAAAGATAAAATTAATGTATTTTAAATGTCAACAACTTAAAAATTCATGAGCATGCAGTGTTTTCTTAAGATTAACCCTATCACCTAAACAAACAAAGATCAAGATACATAATTAATAAACTTAAAAGTCACAAAGGTCAAGAGCTTAGCTTTTGTGCTTAAATCAAAATATAAGTTGCATATGAGATTATTATTAATTTTTTAAATCTTTGGGGCGATTAGATAAAGAGTCAATAAATTTGATAATCTAACTTTATTCATAACCAGATGGTGGTATTTTCCTCTGTTGCCATTATTTTAGTTTTGATGCAATATTCATTTAACTTTAGCTTTATTCTATTTTATTAATATTCTTCGTGACCTTTTGTATAGATTTTGTAATCATTATTTTTTTTCTACTCTATATTAATTTTGTAATTGTTATTTTTTTCCTACTATGTATGGATTTTATATATATATTTTTTAAATTTAGATCGGTCTATGTACCTATTTCTCACATAATCTACAACACAATCACTAATTTCAAATTGAAGTTATGCACATTTACTTGATATTTTCTAAAATCAATTTTGATGGATTGAGATAAGGAAAAGGAAAAACTATTAATTATTGGAATTACTAATAAATGTAATTAGTGCTTTAAAAAGGGCCAAAACTGGTTCATCTGAAAAAATTGAGTAATTTAGTTCACATAGTATACAAGTATATGTCATTGTCATTGGATTGGTGAAGCTTTGAATTTGCATTCACTATACTTTTGTGTTGTAATGTCCCCTTCCAATTAATCATGATAGAGGATGATATAGTAGCTTATATGATTCCCGTAGGATATAGTCAATTCTTGTAGGATATAGTCAACAAGAAAAGGGGAGTCGAGAAGATTTATTTAGTGTCAATGGGTTAAAATATGAAAAATTCCAAAGTGACATTAAATAAAAATAAAATAATTTTGTTTAAGTGAAAATTAGAGGGAAAATAAGGAAGGGTTTGATTTCATAAAAAAAGTGAAAGATCTAGAAGGCTTGGAGGAAGAATAAATAGAAGGGTAATCCTTCACTTTGGCATTATGATTTGATCTCTCATTTTGGAGTGCTCTTGGAGCCATTGTTTTGTTAGGGTTTAGAAAAACCCTTCCACTATTTCAGTTTAGTTTCGATGGTGCAATATCCACCCTAGCTAGACAAGATGAGGGGATCCATCTAGGATTTCCATTGGAGCTCAATTGTGGGTTTGGTTATTCAATTGAGCATATATCGACTTGTGCATGAGACTTGAGGGTATCATAATGTTCATGAGGTTTGTGGATTTTTTTAGGGACATATGTGTTTTCTGCAGGTCTATGGTGACACCCTCATGCGACGAGTATAGTGGGTTCCGTGGGGCCCCGTTTGTTGTCCAGCTAGGCATTATTGGTTATCCAGCTTCATCTCGAGAGGACCTATGCAAACTAAAGTGGTCGATACACTTGGGCGTGGGCAGCCAGATTATTGTCATCATTGTTGGATCAACTTGACTTTATATCCAGCAGGGGTTTGAGACTTTCAGGGGGTCTGGAATCATTCTTGGAGAGGGTTTGGAGAGTTTTCTTAAACCCTTATGTAGGTTGGAGAATGAACCATCTTCTACAAGGGATCACGACACTACACCAGGTTGTGGGTTTTTCGGTTTACGTTTGTTGGTTTTCATAGTTGTTGCAACATCCTTAGATATTGTATTGTGTGGTCAAGATTCCATTATTAATAAGGTGCTATATTATCTCTTCTATTTTCTGGTGTATTTAGATTGAATGCAATATGTTTAAAAATATGCCTATATGTCGGTTATGTGCAAAATGTTTGTAGAAAATCCTCAATCAACTTAATATCATATAAAGAGTATAACTAGAACTATATTAGACAGTGAATTAATTGCCATATTCTTATTTGGGTACATTATAGTGGTACTAGAGTTGGTGATATTTCCATCCTATGATTTCTTTAGGCATCAATTCCAAGGAAAACTAAAGGACAAGGAAAACAACCTACCCCAGGATCAGAGTCATCAAAAGAGGTAGAAGTAGAAGGAGTTATAGGGTATCATCCTGAAGATAGGACCATACAATTGTTAGAATCATATCCAATGGGAAACACCAATTAACATAACTCATGACATAATTTTTTACTGGCAACCAAGTAAATCAAAACCATGGAGGTGCTAATGGGAACCATGCAAATGCCATCCAGAGAGGCGGTAAGTCTCTTAAAGGGAATAATCCCTATGTTCAAGAACAAAGTTTCTTCCAAGAAGGTACAAGAAAGGTAACCAGACCATTATTTCCACCATTTCTTAAGGAGCAACCTACAGGAGCACAGGATCAGCAGGGTTCGACTGACGAGATCAACTCCTACATTAGGGAGTATCAGTGTCTAGAATATGGAGCCTAGAAAACCATGTCTTTCAATGATTGTTGCAACCTCAAGATGAGGAACATAACTAAGAGGAGACATAATCAATAGAATTTTGGTCTTCTGCGCAAATTGGGGAAGATGACTATCTCACCTTTTGACGGAACTAACAGGTTCACAACACGAGCATGGATACATAAGTTGGACACTTATTTCCATCTTAACCCGATGATAGAGGCAAAGGAAATCAATTTTTCCACCCTACACTTGGATGGAGAGGCTCATGAGTGGTGGTAGCATAGGCTATTAATGTTGGGGCATTCCAACATCACATCATATGAGGATTTCACTCAGAGGCTAATGGGTAAGTTTGATAGGAAGGATCCTAGAACAACAAACGTAGACTAGTACACCAGAGGCTTATGTCGCAGGGAAGGATCCTAGAACAACAAACGTAGACTAGTACACCAGAGGCTTATGTCGCAGAGTTCCAATAGATGGAAGTCATGGTGACTGATATTTCTAAGTAGAGACTGGTGATGCTAATCATAGATTTCTTGGATAATCCCTTAAGAGGTTGTGTGAAGGATTTTAGGCCAAACACACTATAGGAAGCTCTCATGAAGACCTAAGATATGGCAGACATAGTCCCCAAGAATTCATTGGAAAAAACATTTATCCCACAGAAATCTCAGGTGTCAAAGCCTCCCTAGAAGACATGGACATGGAAGGACAAGTTGGATGAGGAAAATCAGAGAGAGATAAGGAGGAATAATCGTTTCTACAGTTTCAAAGATTCGTGGGAACTGGGCCATCAATGTATGGGAAAAGATAAAATCCATTATTTTGAGGTGGTTTCTGACGAGGAGGATGACAATGATGATGAGGGAATTGGATAGAATAGTGGTGAGCCATCACACCTTGATGCTAAAGAGTAGGCACCATTGCAAGATAGCGCCAAGGGAGTGACCATTTCCACACTTTCAATAGTTCCCAAATATTATACCTTTAAGGTCGGAGGAATTTTGCAAGAGCGGAGGGTTACAACACTGAGTGATGGTGGGGCCACCCACAAATTCATTGATGTTGCACTGGTAGCCAAGAGACAAATCTCTAGGGAGGACTCCGAGGGATTAAATGTGGTAGTAGAAGATGGGTACAACATGGTGTGTACTCAGAGGATTAGGGGATTGGAAGTAACATTGGGAAACTATACGTTGATCGATAAATTTTATGTTGTAGATTTGGCGGACACCCATGTGGTGCTAGGAATTCATTGGTTGTACTCATTGGGAGATATCCACATGAACTATCAGAACATGAGGATGGATTTCAGGGACAAAGGTGGAAAACAAGTCATCCTAAGAGGTATGTCAACAGGTTCCTCTAGGATTGTGTCTAACCAATGCATGAAGGCCCTTTTCAGACACGGGGATGTGGCTTGCACAGTAGAGTGATTGATCACCATGGAGAAGCCATCACGTGATCTCTAAGAATACCATGAAGATATCTAAGCATTGCTTGGAAATCATGATAGAGTGTTTGGACCATTACTAGCAGGGAGATCACCTGATAGGGGATTTGAGAATGTCATTAAGCTAGAAGAGAGGTAGAAGCCCATGATCACCACACCATACAGGCATCTGAAGAAGTTCAAGGATGAAATAGAGAAGTTCATAAAGGAGTTTCTGGAGATGGGGAACATCAGGCCTAGTTCTAGTCCCTTCGCTTCTTTTGTGATACTATTGAAGAAGAAGGATGCCACGATGAGGATGTGCATCAAGTACATGGTGTTGAACAAGAATACCATAAAAAACAGGTACTCAATACTCATGATTGACAATTTGATAGATGTGTTGCATGGGGTTGTGTACTTCTCGAAGATTGATCTTCAACTGGGGTACCATTAGATTCGGGTCAGAGAGGAGGACATCCACAAGGTAACTTTCATATGTCATTATCGACATTACGAGTTTCTAATCGTGCCCTTCAGGCTAACTAATGCACCCACTACCTTCCAGTCATGTATGAACCACGTCTTCTACAAGAAGTTGAGGAAATTATTATTGGTGTTCTTTGACAATATTTTGATCTACATTAAGACTTGGGAGGAACATCTAAAGCATGTGGATGATATTCTCCCCATTATGGAGGAGAAGTCACTTTTTTCCAAGGAGGAAAAGTGCAAGTTTGGGTTGACATAGATCCTCTATCAGGGGCACGTGATTGGTGTTGAGGGAATAAGGGTGTATCAAGAGAATATCCAGAAGATATTAGATTGGCCCACCCCTAGATCACTCATAGAGCTGCTAGGATTCTTCAGGATATGTAGCTATTACAGGTGCTTTGTGAAAGGAATTTCACAATTGGTTGCACCATTGACATACCTCACCAAGAAAGGGGTGTTCCAATGGTCGGAAGACACATAGGTAGCATTCGAAAGGATGAATAAGATGATGAGCACCTGCCCAGTATTAGCACTCCCAAATTTCACACAGCCCTTTGTCTTGGAGTGTGACACATCCGGTGAAGGGATAGGAGTTGTGTTGATGCAAAACCGACACCCGATAGATTTCGAGAGAAGAAATTTTAGGGATACATAGAATATCTATCCGATAGATGATAAGGAGATGTTGGCCATCATGCATGCACTGTCCAAGTTCAGACAATACCTAGTGGGAGGATGCTTTGTGGTTAAGACTGACCACAACTTCTTGAGATATTTCTTGGAGTATCAAGACCTGAATGAAAGGAAACAAAAATGGGTGAGTAAGGTGCACTACAAGGAAGATACCCTCTAGCATAGGTTTTGGAAGAATCCCCTATAAAAATAGCCCCAAAATATGTTTATAGCGGAGGTGAGAAGGAGAAGGTTTTAATGAATGTTTTTTATGGTGCTATTATAAATACATAACACACCGGTGCATTTTCTACTATAGACACACTAGTGTTATGAAAAATGGTGCACTGTGGTAGGGTTATTTCAAAAAAAAAAAACTCTGGTGTGCTACTTAAATACTAACGCACCGATGTGCACCGTTGTTCTAAAAATGGTGCACCGTGGTAGGGTTATTTTTTTTTAAAATATACTTCGATGTGCTACTTAAATACTAATGCAGCATTGCGCCTAATAATCAAGTGCATCGTAACAAGGTTAACTAAAAAAAAAGTATCGATTGTAAAATTCGTTTTTACCCTTTTCAGTGTTGTAGAGCTCTCAAGCACCGATGCAACTTTTGCCTCTCTGAAGCACCCTGTCATTGGTGCTTCCCTTACTTTCCTTCCTCCTATCCATTGCTCAGTGTGTGGCTTTCAAATATTTCTAAACAGTGGGAAAATTTGGTTTTTGGACTACATGGAAACCATGCCTCCCCGATGAGGAAATATCCAGGTACTATGTTTATTTCTTTATAACTTAAGATTTTAGCGGATTAAAATTCAAAATTCAATTAAATTTCCACTGTTTTTAAATTATTTTTTTTACGCAGTTTGTTCAAGTCGTTTAGCTCACACCATGGAAGATGAACCCTAAAAATTTACAAGGTGCACCGAAACACCATGCCTAGTTTTTTTTGGCAATGAGTTTGTAAACTCTATGCACCGGTGCATTTGTAAACTCTACGCACCAGTGCATTAGGTAAATATTAACACACTAGTGCGTAATTTTACAAATGCACCACCTAAAATAATATAGTTTATTTTTCACGGTGCTTTGAAACAACGTTAACGCATTGAGGCATTACATTAAATGACGCACCGTATAAATCAAATATATTATTTTATGCGGTGCATTGGTAAACTTATGCACCGATGCATTAATGATTACCTAACGCATCGCCATAAAAAATTAGAGCCTAAATGCCAAAGTACTGTAATTATCAATTTTTAAAATATTATTGGTGTGGTGCGTCTTCTTTTCGGTAATGCATGGGTTCATATCGGGAAAGGCTATGCATCGCAGTAACAATTTTTTTAAAAATGGTTTTATGGTGCTTTAGGATTTTAAGTTTTTATTATTTTAGGCAGTGCATCAGTTAACCTTAACGCACCCGTGCGGTAAGGTTATACAATGCACAGGTGTGGTAAGGTTATACAATGCACCGCATAAAATAATATAACAATTTTTATACGATGTGTTATGTTACATCTGCGCATCGTAGATGATGCTCACAAGTAATATACACACAACGGGTGGTGCTTTACTATTTTTTGGGTGCACCGGTGATGAAATTTACTTATTTTTTGAAGAAATTTATTTTTCCATATTTATAAATAAATTTCTCGTTTACTAATGTTTTTTTATGTTTTAGTATGAGGATGATGTATTTTATATTTTAATCATGCAAAGACGTCAGCGGAGAGAGCATCAACAAGAGCAGGAGCATAGGGTTGACCTGGACAATGTTGTATGAGATTGGGAGGCGAGGGAGAGGGAGAGGGATTTGTACCCTCATCCTATTGTTTCAACTAACCAAGTCCTCTTGAGGAATGTAGGACTCCTTAAGTACTATGAGGAGGCTACATCCCTGAAGGGGCACTCCAGGTTCTTGGTGGATCTGATTCATCAATGGGATGTCCATCGACGGACTTTCTGTGGTGGTCTTGGTCAGTGGTACCACCCCACTAAGGAGGATATATATTTTATCACTGGGCTATCTAGGAGAGGGGAGGATTTTCCCCAGTTCCCTGATGTCCCAGTTAGTGTTGCAACAGAGATTCAACTCATGTACTCTTTGAAATATATTGCAGTTGATGTTGTTTCTCCAGCTGATTTTAGGTGTCTAGTGGACAACTATGGATCACTTATTTCAGTGCATAGGAGGTTAGGTGCCTCTCACTATTAGTGACAACCATTGCAAACTTTATCGGTGATGGGCATTGCATTAGTTGTGCTCTTTTGTATTATGTTGATTATTTGGTACAGAGTCCATGATGTATTAGATGGTATGCCATTTTTTTGTGGCAGTTTTGTATAGCTATATATAGATGTTGTGCTATGATACATGGGAGGACGAACTTCCCTTTTTCTTTAGAGTTGTTTTGTTTATTTTTTGAGAGGTTTCTGGAGAAGAGGCCTATTTTTGTTCCTTAGCCTTCTAGGTCGATGAATTAGGTGCAGATGCACATGTGCAGTGAGATGACTCCCAATAGGGGCCAACCGGAGTTTCTGACCATGATTTCCACTGACATAATGGGGCTACTAGCCAGTGAGGTCGATCACATGTTCGTGGTGGTGTCGTGTTCTTATGTGGGGTTGTATTGGTGATTTTTTCTGAACATCCTCTTCACACTGGATGAGTCGCCATATGCTAGATGTAATATTAGTGTTTTGTTTAAATTAATCTAGTTTCATTTTATTGGCTTATTTAATTAGAATAAAATTAATTCTAACATGTTCTTTAACTTTCTTTATTAAATTATTTAGTGAAACTATCTAATTATTGTTGTGTACTATATATTTTGCAGATATTGGCACATTCTTTGGGGATGTGCCTCCTCCCCCACCATATGTGGATGAGGAGATTCCTGAGGTCATGTTGGGTCAGGGTCCTTAGGTGCATATACCCAAAGACATGCGTCGTAGGCCAAATACTAGATTCAGGTTGGAATTGGGAGAATGACTCTATGCACTTTTGGTTGAAGTGGGAGTCCACCCTGTGCTGATGTGAGACATCAAGGTAGATCCTATTCTCTTGGATATTTGGAGGGAGATGTCGCATGATATGATGCCTCTTATGCATCATATCATTGGAGCTACCAGGCTACTTCCACTTCCTCTTGACCATCCATCATCTTCTACTACAGTCCAGGCCTCCACTATTGTTGTAGATATGATTATCACATCGGTTGGACCAAATATGTTATAGCAGTTATTTGACTTGTTCATG
>JASDQU010189050.1:1990-12746 GCA_032191745.1 Picea mariana | reverse complement strand
TTTTTTTAATTTCAATTCTTTTATTTTTCTTAGTTTTTTTTAGTTTTTAATTTATCAAGAAAATGAATTATATTCTTTTGTTAAATATTAAAAAATAGTGTTATTTAACTACAATTTTTTTTCTATGTATTGAAGTAAAGCTAAACAACTTACAAATGGTGTTTTCTACTATATTTTAAAAGTATGGAACAATAAATTAATTAAGGAGACACAATTATATGAAAAATTGTAACTTCAAAAAAGTGAATGGTAAAAGATATTTTTAAGATTGAAAGAAGCATGAAAAAATGACAAAACATCGTTGAATAAAAAAAAATTGATAATAGATGAAAAATAAGAATTTAAAAAAAATGTGGAAACATTGTGGATAGAAAAATTTTAAATATCAAAAAACCACCTAAAAAGGGAGAGGGGGTGCTACTGGTAGCACCGTTTTAAAAAACGGGGTAAAAAATTGGACCCCCCCAAAAATGAGAACTCTGTAGAGTTCTCGTTAAGTTGGTAACTATGTTTTCAATAACGAGTTGGTAAATGACCAAACTTCTATCATATTGAGGCCTTTTTGAAAAAAACAAATTTCTCAGATATGTATTTTGGAAATTACTAGTAATATTAAATTCTTAAATACTTCAAACTTGACATATTTCTCCTACAAGGAAAAGACTTTTCTATCATTTGATTTAAATGTTATCATTTCCATTAATTATTCCAAGATGTTTGAGAGTGGTTTTAACATCATAAAACTTTATATGGAGAAAATATAATTTCATACCCCATTAAAAGATCCACTGGTTTGACATTTTTTAGGATTTCACAATTGGAAATACTTAGTTTTAAGTGTAAAAACCTTTGCGAATCTTAACAATTATATAAAATGCGAACTATAAAATGTTTGGCGAAATTTTTCTAAAAACATGTTGTTACGACTTTATCATGAAAATAATTATTAAAATTTTATATTAAACATGCAACGACATATAATATCTTCAAATAAAAATATAAAATTTTATTTCAATCAATCGTTCCATACAATCATAAATAATTTGAAAGACAAACACATTACACATCAAACTAACTATTAACCAACTAAAATAGTTCAAAGATTTGATATAATTAAATTTTCATTTCCTCCATCACAAGACGAATAAAAAACTATATAATTAGCAAAATAAAGATAACAAAAAGATACAACAACAATATAAATGATGAAATAAAACATGTACATATCACTCTTTGTTATCATCACCCTAATTGTCTTCCTCACTTAGCATGATAACATTGTTGTTCTCAAAAATATTTTTTTATCTAGGGTCATGTATTAATACGAACCACCAATATTTATCCAACACATCTGGGTAAAAAAAGACTTGGTTGCATTGTTTTGGGAAAACATAAAGCTCCTTAGATTTATTCCACATATTTCTAGAGTTGATACATATCATCCCACTATCACGATCTTCCTTTACATTATTCCGATCAAAGGTGTCCTGCCACTTGCACCTAAAAATAACACATTGGAAAGAAGAGAAGTCCACTTGAATGATCTCTTGTATCTTTCCAACGTAACTGTTATCACTGAAAAATTGTCTGCAACATTGCACGCAAATGGTTAAAGAAACACATCAATGCCAACAACAATTAGTCCACCTAAAACACTAAAATCCATTCAAAAGGAAAAAACTATACAATTGGGTCAAAAATTGAAATGCGCAGATTCACCAAAGGAAGCACGCACTGTGCGCCGGCCAACATGGCCCTCAGTGCGCACAATGCGCCAAGTGCACGACTGTGTACGAGAAAATATGCGCACTTCTATGAATGACGCATTTATGGATCATGTCGACCCCTCAACCACTTATGGACCAACCCCCAACACGATTTGCCCTCATATCTAAGCGAAATCCGAATGGGAGGTTGGTCAAGGACTAGAGGGTGCTCTAAAAGGCACCTTGTTCACACTATGAACCAATTACATTTTTCCATGTATGAATGTTATAAATAAGAGCCATGGGTGCACTAAGAAACCAATATCTTCATAGTATTGTTATGATGCAAGAATTCTCCCTTGAGAATCCTCTTTTCTCTTTGGAGCCTTCAAGCACCATTGCAATAGGCCATTCCAATCACCTCTTGAGGGAATAGGCATTATTGTTCTTCACCATTTTCCATTTCTTCCATTGTATGAATATATCTCCATTAGGGAACTCAAGAGCCCTCCCAAACAAGAAGAGGGGACTCATAAGTTCATATTTTTCTCTATGGTGTTTTGTCTACTAATCTATTGATCCATTGGTAGCATTATGTTGGTCATTGTTTGGTTTTCATGGTTCTCAGTTTCTCATGCTTTCTAATATTTATTTCTTAGTTTTTTTAGTTTATTTATTTGTTTATACATGTGTTTGGCTTGTTTAACCCACTCACAAACTTATGTCTTATCTAGCGGGCTCATCTAGACATGCAAGTGTTGTTGTTTTGCTCACCCAAGTGACAAAACCAACACAACAGATTGGCGACCATACTGGGGATCGGTATGAAATTTCTCCCTATTTGAGCTTAAATAGCACTTCATTTTGATTGTTTTGTCTTGCAGGTACCAAAACCAGCCTATCCCAACCTTCCAAAGTCAAAATTCAGAGCTGAGGAAGGAGTATTTCACTTGGAAATTTCTCCCCCGACGCATGACAGGAAGTGTACATTTTTTTCTGCCCACAGACACACACTGTGTGTGCCACAAGATTCTTTACACTATGCATTGTGCATTCATTCTATGTGCGCCTGTCAGAATTGTAACCCGCATATAACTCCAGTTTTTCAAATTGTAAGGGTTTTTATGCATGGTTTGAGGGCCCCTAGCCTTCAAATTTTTATTTCTCTGCACATTTTAAGGAAACTACAATCCACTTAAAGTCCTTTTCCATATGAAAGTTTAACTAACATAGGCACTTAGGGGTTAAAAATAATCACTATTATCCTCTTTTTATTTTTTTCCACATGGATGGCTCATTTGACTTGTAAAATTTTAAGTTGAGGTTATTGCTTTCATACATAAATCACTTAAATTTGGATTAGAAGTTAACTTTGACCCTCAAGTATGCTCTTCCCTTGCACCCTAGTGTGATCTTGGGATTCAGAAAGGTGGTTAAAGGGATATTTCATCTCCCTTAAACAAAAATATTTAGGAGAGGACAAAGCCCCCCTAGGGTTCCTCTTAGTTTTTTGAAATCATCTTAAATTTTTGTAAGGGCCCATATATGCCCACATGTTGCAAACTTATGATAGTTTCTTAAAATTTATTTCTTAGTTTACATCACAATCTAGGGAAGTTTAAAAATAAAAGTAACAGGCCCATACATGCCCACATGCTTGCAATCTAGGATAGTTTCAAAGATTTCTTAGTCTAAGCAACATTTAGGGAGTTTATAAGATTTGTAAAGAACCCATATGTCCACATTGCTAGTTCTTTAGGGCTTTAAATATTCCACAAGGTTGTACCAAAGACACATAGTAAGTTAGGTAAAGAACATTTGTAAGCATCACTTGAAGTCCACATGTTGCAATATCACACTTAACTTATTAAAAGCTTGGCACACTTTTTCACTTTCTTAAACAAAAATATACTCCTCACACACATAATTTATATTTTGAATAGTGGAGGTTAAAGTAGGTTTTCTCCAAATGAATTATGAAACGTCCCACTACTTCTTTGAAAATTATCCACACCCATTTAATTCAAACGATATTGGTCCACACCCCCAATCTCTCAGCCCACCACATCTAAAATTTTCTAACCAACGCACAAAATTTTCCTCCATAGGAGGTGACAAAAGAAATTTTTAGTCTAGGTAGGATCTTAGGGGTAGGTATCCAAATAACCTCGCATTATCAGGTTCTCACATTTTCAAACAATAGAAGTTGAGAAATAGGGAACTTTCAAATCCTCCAAGTCAAGTGTTCCTACACCATAAGGTAGGGAGATAGTCGTGAAGGGTCGAAGGCTGAGGTTCGGTTGTTCTGCGCATACCTCCTTGAGTCACCCAACTCTTGTGAGGGCATCCAGCCCGTGACCCATTTCTGAGGATGAAAATATAAATTTTGTACTTTGACTGAGGAACCTAGTGGCCAAAACTTAGGACATCTACACAGGTGGTGATTCTGGGCTGCAATCGCACCTTAATCATATTTTGTGTGGCTATTGGGAAATATCGCCAGCTCTTTTGGGATATGCATCCTCTACCCTTCATTATATCTAATTATTTCAACCTTCACTAGTTCCTCATCCGGTGGCTTCAGACCCCATTGTTGAGTGCTTTTGGAAGGCCTAGTGCTATTTGAGAGGAAGGATGATACATCTTTTAGGACACGAGAATTTGTTTTTATTGTTCCCCAACGCAGACAAAATCCACCTATCCAAATGCTTGTTTATTTTACAGTTGATTTATGTATGATGCTCATTCGATTACATGCAATTGTGAGTTACACTATCTTGTGAAGGTCCAAAATTATACAAAATCTCTTGTTCATTTATTTCTCTCTTGTCACCATTTTCACACATTCACGTTTCTAGTCAAAAACCATAGGGTACCCACAAGATCCCCATCATTTCGGACGCTTGCAGAATCTCCCTTCTATTCTAGGAGGAGTCCCTAGTCTTGCCAACTCACTGACTCAACCATCTCACACACCTGGGAGTGCTACTATTTTGGGATAAACTTTACTTGGTTCCACTTTGCTTGGGTCCAATTCCCAAGGCCATCCATCCACTAGTTCTCCTTCACAAGGAGGCATTGGCCAAACTTCCTCTCAAGGAAGAAGTACAACCCCACCAAATCTGTCTCAAGGGATAGGTCCACTACCTGCTCACACGATGGCTGGAACTAATCCTCCACCAAATCTCCCTATGAAATACTTGGAATCCCTTAACATTTCTGATTTAACCAAACTCACTAATGATCCCATTTTGCATGATCCCACTTGGCCCAATATGCCTACAAAATTGCCTTCAGACATTCCAAAGTTTGAAGGAAAACCAGGGACGACCCCGCCAACCATGTTATGACCTTCCACTTATGGTTATTTTCAAATGACATCATGGATGATTTCATATGCTTATAGTTGTTTCAATGAACACTCACGGGTTCCTCAGCCAAATGGTATGTGGACAAAAAATCAGGGTCCCATGTGACCTTTGAATCATTGGCCAAGGCCTTTTTGTCCTTTTTCCAACTACTAGTTTGTCATGATACTGGATTAGAAATTATCTCAGAGTTCAAAAAAACTACTGCTATCCATATAGTCAATCACATCCATGAATGGCATCAGCGTCATAGTTTGTGTAAAGAAGAAACCACCAAAGAACAACGTCTTGATTGGTTTCTAAAATCACTCTTGTTTGTTATCACCAAGGATGTCGCATCCACTTTTCCTCAGTCAGAAAAGGAATCCATCAGCAAGGTCCAATAGTTTTACCTCATCTATTCTCAATCAGGTTACTTGTACACAGTGTTACCTGATGCACCCAGACCCATACCATTTGGCTAGGACAAACCTGGAATGTCCCACGCTGTGGATGGGTTGATTGGTTCCATGACGCACCACAACCCTTATAGCCAACCATCACCTATTTATGGTGGACCTAAATATCCGTACCCATATGGAGGGTCATCTTATTACCCTCCCCCCACTCACCAACAGTCATATCCTATTGTTCCCCCTCAGTCATTGGAGGGACCCCCACCGGTACCCCAGATGCATATGGTCCCTCAATAAAGTGTGGGTCCACCCCTAACCCCTACATGTGACCATAATAGTTGTGGAGGTACTTCAACTTTCTATACACCATATGGCTTGTCTCCACAAAACAATGCATACTTTCCATTTCCTAGTCCTCCACCGTTGGTTGCTCCTCCACATGGACAACCACATGTCAGCGTTAATTTTGTTCAACCCTCTCCCATTCAAAAACTTCATAGTTTTGAACAGTTGAATACAGAAAATCCGGCCCATTAGCTAAATAATTCCAAGAAGAAAGGGAAAAAGCTAAACAATAAAAACCCAGGATTAGGAGGAAATAACCCCCAACATAACCATCCCGTTGGGGGAAACCAAACCCCCCAAGGGGACAACAACAACAAACGACTAGGGAAGAACAAAAAAAATCTTAGGACGAACTTCCCTTGCACTCTCTGTGGTGAGTATGGACATTATACTCACCATTACCCCCAAATTTTTGACTTCAAATGGATGAAAGAGTCCATGAACACACAACGTCCTCTAGTGTCACCTTCCCCTCGGCAACCCCCCCAATAGTACTTGCAACAGCCACCTCCGGCCGTTTTTCAAAACCCCATTCCATACTAGGGTGTGATGAATACCCAACAGGAGGTACACCCTATTCCACCACAAATGGGGCAGTATTAAAACCCAAGTATGAACCAACCTGGAAATTCGCTCGATCGCAATACCCTCCTCACCAGCGAA
Source organism: Picea mariana (assembly GCA_032191745.1). NCBI lineage: Eukaryota > Viridiplantae > Streptophyta > Pinopsida > Pinales > Pinaceae > Picea > Picea mariana. The sequence continues at coordinate 6,269 of JASDQU010189050.1, read as the reverse complement.
GAAGAGATTCTTTTGCAAACATGCGGTCATCAATACAACATGCCTCCTGAATCTACCCCAACCACCTTAAAAATGGATCCAGCTACAATTGGACAATCATTGATGATTCCACACCCTAACACTAAACCTAACCCTTGTATACCTCGCATTTTGTTATGATGAAATATCAATAACCCTCATGCTAAGGAAACACATAACTAAGGTCTGGTCGATGAATTAGCACAGTCTCCTGCATCCATGTCTGTATTGGAGGTCCTCCAAACCTGTCCAACTCAACATAAATCCTTGCTTTCTGCCTTGGGGGTAGTCAACCCAACATATACTAAACTCATCACCTTTGATCTAGATAGCGGTGAACCATGCCTCCTCACCCTAGTATCTTTTCAGATACTAGTTAAGATTCAGAACATCACAGTTCATCGATGTATCATTGATGAAGGTGAATCCACATGCATCATGTCCAAATTAGTTTGGAAAAAACTTGGCTCCCCTAAGCTAGTACCATCTTCCATCACCCTGTGACCTTATGACGATCAACCATCATCCCCTGAAGGGCTCTTCCAAAATTTCCCCGTAGAATTTGGGGAAAAAACCATCCTCATTAACATTGAAGTTATCGACGCCTTGCTTGATTACAATATATTGTTCGAATGAAGCTACATGTATGTTATGAAGGAGGTAGCCTCTTCTATGTTTTGAACGATGATGTTCCTCCACAATGGGAAAATCGTCACCATCGACCAAATTACACATTACGAGCCTAATCATTATGTCAACAATGATAATATTCTCCCCCTTGTCTGCACTAGCTCAAATGCTTATTCGATCATCGACATGGGTCCCAGAATTTTCAAAGACCCATCCTTGATGGGGGGTTATCATGGAGAACCACCTCTCCTACACCCTTCAACACAAGTGTGTGTAGTATCTTCTAATGGAACATATATCAGAGACACTATTCCCCCCACTAAGGCCTCTCCTCACATCGAAGTTCCACCAGTGGGAGAACTATTACCTCAGGAATTCCCTGAAAACCCCACTGCACCACTTATCCCTGATTCCCCCCCCTCCAGGGGAAAATCTAGGTTTGGGAGACAGTCCCTCAAGACATTACCAAAATTCCCTTCTTCTACCCCCCACCTGGAGTCCAAGAATTCTAGGTAGTTTCGACCCTTACCCTTCCTAACATGGTGCTTTCCATCCTTGTATGGTATATTCATCCACCCGTGATGATTCCTCAACCATCTCTCCCTCCTCAGAAAGAGGGAATACCGATGCAGATCCCAATATAGGCTCCTGCCACACCACCCTCACCCCCAACTATTAGCACCATTGTTGGGGGCAGACGAAAGAAGAAATATCCCACAACTCCACTTCCTCCCCACATTCAACCTCCTTGCGCAATATGCGAAAGAGAAGGACACCCCACTAATACATTTCCTACTCTTCTTGAGTTACAGAATTTGATCTAGCTCCCTAGAGAAACCACATTGCTCGCCCCTCCACCAAGTACCTCCACTTCTACTATGGAGTCCTCCACCACAAGAAATAAAGGGTTGCGAACCAAATTCGCTTGTGCCATCTGTTCAGAATATGGCCATTACACTCATCATTTCCCAGCCCTACCTCAATTTTGCCAAACGTTAGCCACAATAAGCCAAACATCTCGGCCAGAGCCCTCTCAACCACTCCCTACTGAGGCCCACATTACTTACATTCAATATATTTCATCATCAGTCCCCGCGTGAACAAGCTACCCTCCACAGTATTGGGACATTCACTTTATGTCTAGCGGTCCCTTGCACCCTATACATGAGACCCCGTCTACGTCCTCACCACTTGAGGAAAACAACACTTACCCACTAACAATTCTCCCTATCACCTCCCAATATCCTTTGTATTCTCACTTTTTTCACTACGACGAAGACATCCTGGAAGAACTCACTACCCCCGATTGCCCATGGAATGTGCTCCATCATCGAGCACTTTTTCTTTCACAGGAGGCCTTTCACCCTCTTGTCCAAGCCTCCATGTGTGCAATTGAAACCAAGGATTTTATTCCTTCGGGGGATATAGACTAGGTCAACAACCCTATCCCTTCCCCAAATTATTTTGAAGAAGACAACATGGCCAACATCCCCCCCATCGTCAAAATTGACATTTTCATTAAACCGGGAATCAGAAAAGAAATCACCATTGGCGTCGCATACTCCCCTAAAGAACTCACTGCTTACAAAGCTCTCTTTTAGGAATACGGGGATGTTTTTTCCTGGTCATATACAAATATGCCCAGCCTCGATCCATCTATAGTTGAACATCGAATCAACACTTGGCCAGATTTCACCCTAGTTCGTCAAAAGAAACACCCCCTTCACCCATCCAAATTTGTGGCTATCAATGCCGAAATTGATAAGTTACACACCACTGGTTTCATTTACCCCATTACGTACACTTCATGGGTCTCCAACCTCATCCCCGTTAACAAAACGAAGGGAACTATTTGCATCTTCACAGACTTTCACGATCTCAACCATGATTTTCCCAAAGACAACGTCCCTACCCCTTTCATCGACCAAACCATCGATGATTGCGTCGGCCACAAGGTGCTATACTTTATGGATGGTTTCTTCGTATGCAATCAAATCCAAATACACCCAACAAATCAATACAAAACGACTTTTACTACCCCTTGGGGTACCTTTGCTTATCGCATCATGCCTTTTTGACTCAAAAATGTCGATGCTACATTTCAACGAGCCATGACCTATGTTTTTCATGATATTGTTCGCATCATCCTTGATTATTTGGATGACCTCGCAGCACGATCCAAAAAGAGAAGCCAACATTTAGACGACCTATGCATCATTTTCCAATGATGTCGCCAATACAATATATGCTTGAACCCCCTCATGTGTGTCTTTTCCGTCACTGTCAGATTCCTACTTGGGTTCATTGTCTCCCAACATGGAATCACGGTGGAACCCCTCAAGGTCCAATCTATCATGAAAATTCCACCACCTAGGAATTTATGCCAACTGCAAAGCCTATAAGTCAAAGCCAACTTTTTACGTCGCTTTGTCCCAGACTATGCCACTCGTGAACACGATTTTCTCTTCTTACTACATTGTAATATCCCATTTCTATGGGATGAACATGCTCAAACAACTTTTGATGATTTAAAACCGCCTTATCCAATGCCCCTTTGATTAGTCCCCCCGACTATGATCATGATTACACCCTCTACTTGTCAGCCTCAATCGTCTCAGTAGTAGGAGTCCTCATCCAAATAGGGGATGATGGGCGTGAACATGTCATTTACTACATCAGTAAAAATCTGTCAGGGACACCCTTGAAGTATAATAATGATGAGAAAATCGCCTTAGCAGTTGTCCTTGCAATCCAAAAGTTGTGACATTACATTCTGCTTCGAACTACCAAGGTCATAGAAAATTCCAACCCCATGCAGTACTTTCTTAGTCGATGACAAATTAATGGAAAATTTTCCCGATGGATAGTCATCCTCCAGGAATATTGTATAAATTTCTCTACTCCCAAAAGAAATAAATCTCTTGTCTTAGCCGAACTCATTACGGCTTTTTCCTCGAACGCTAAAGCTTCCCCCATCAATATGGATTTCCCCGATGAACACCTCTTCTTCATCCCCTCCGATGACCCCTGGTACGGTGACCTTCTCATCTACCTTCGGACACAGAAATTCATCTCTCTCGAGACGATCATTGATGCATTCGTCATCAGGCCCCTTGATACCTCCTCATCGGATAAGGTCTCTATAGACGTGGGTTCGACACCATCCTTAGTCGATGTTTGACCATCGACGAAGATAAAAAAGTCTTGAATGATTGCCACAATGGCGCTTGCGGTGGTCACCTCTTAGGTATGTCCATCGACCAAAGAATCATTCGAGCAGGGTACTTATGGCCCAAATTGTTTCATGACTACATCCTTGTTATCAAGAGATGCGACAAATTTCATCTTTACGCAAACAAAGAACGAGCACCACCAGCTCTTCTACATCTAGTCATCACCACCGATCCCCTCTGTAAATGGGGCATAGACTTCATGAATTTCCATCCTCCATCCAGTAATCAACAAAAGTACATTGTCATGGCCATAGATTACTTTACCAAATGGGATAAAGCCATGCCCACTTTCAACAAGACCGTTGACACAACAACACGGTTTTCTTCAACCACATCATTACCCGATTTAGATTCCCACTATAGTTAGTGTCCAATCCCGATAAACACTTTGAGAATGA
>JASDQU010189047.1:36972-49742 GCA_032191745.1 Picea mariana | reverse complement strand
TATTGTTGTCTCTCTTGCAATATCTCTGAATATTTCTGTGTTATATCTCCGCTCTCATTTCGTGCCGAAAATAATCCAGATCATTACTTCAAGGAGAAAATTTACAGATTCGCTCTTTATAATCTCCAATGGATGAAGAAGTGGCAACAAGAAGCGGGAGATAACAAATTCTTTATAAGACAATAGTGAAAGTAGACAACAAATTGAAGTGTGCTCCAGGGAAACATCACGAAAAATGTGTAAGCTTGATTTTTATTGACTAACAATGCCTTGTAGGGGTGTCACTACGACACAACTGATCCAACACCTTATTTTTTACCAAATCGACTAAAGATGGTAAGCAACAAAAAACATGACAGGAATAAAATTTCAAAACTTAAAACAACAACAATAAAATGTCAGAAATGAAAAAGAAGCAATAGATCTTTAAAAACAAGAAACAAAAGTCAACTACTGAAAGCAGAAAAGAAAATAGTGAAAAACCAAAAGCATATCTAGACTACTAGTATACAGAAAAAAACAAACAACGTTAGATCATTTCACGTTGGTCCCACGTAATGTTTCAAGTGAGAACCGTTAATGCTATTGGAAAACAATTGCTCCTGTAAATCCTTTAGAATGTAAGAGTTAGTATCCAGGACAAAAGCAATTTTGAAAGGACCCAGGAATAGTATTTGAAACTCTGAGGTAATTATCAGCTCCCTAACGTATATGATTAGATCATCAAGGTAGATATGGATAATGACCAATTCGTTAAGAGTTGTGTGTATAGGTATTTTAAAAGCGGTACTTGCATCATGTAAGCCAAAAAGAAGGCATTTATAAGACATAGTACCCTAATTAGTGATAAGAGTGGTTTTGTGAACATCTACCCCTTTACCCTTGATTTCACTGTAACCCAAAAAATTGTCAAGTAAGGGCCTCATCTGTGACCTTACAACCTGCTACAGAATCATTTCTATATTGAGAGGAGGAAAATGATTTCTCATAATAGCCTGACTGAAAGTGTGAAAATTAATGCAGGTTCTAATATGATCAGTGGTATTTGAAACAAGTATCCAATTGGAAACCCATTCAGGGTAGACTGGAAATATAATCCCAACCCTTAATAATTTTTCCAACTCCTTTTGAAAAGTTGCTTTAAATGCAGAGTTAATAGGTCTTTATACTTGCCTATCTGGTTTCGTGCCTTCCTTGATGGGGATAACACTTTGTATCAGACCAGGATCAAAACCACGAAGATCCTTATAAGACCAAGCAAAAACCTTTTGAAATCCACCAAGTAGCTTGACAAACTTCATTTCTTCTTTATCAGAACATTGGGTATTTATTTTAACATTCTTTGAAGATTTGAGTGCCCCAATATTCCAGGAGATGGTTTCACCCACCTTCTTTCTTGAATCCTCTTCTCTATGTTTCTCTTTATTGCCTACATCACTCGATGAAAATGAACTCTCAAGAGGAGTCAAACCCTTAGGAATCTTGTTGTTTTCCATGTATATAATTTCCTTGGGCTTAAGAGGTTCATCTTGAATGAAAGCACTCTCATCATTAGGGAGGGCCTGCCCAGATTCTACATTGTCAGGGATATGTGGACGATATAGAGATTGAAAAGAACAATCAGGCCTATGAGGTAAGGGTTGATGATTAGGAGAAGCTGCGAAGACAGCTAACCGATCAACCATTGAATTAAACTCCCTCTTAACATGAGTGATGTTGAAAGATAAAAGGTTCGAGGTAAGCTCCCAAATAGTTTGAGTGTATCATTTCATCATCTTGTTGCTAGGAGAGTATATCTTACGTACCAGGTTCACAACAAGTTCAAAATCTCAAAAAACTAAAAGGTGTCCACAACTAAGATTATAGGCGTTTTCAAAGCCTAATAACAGAGCTTCGAATTCAGTGACATTGTTCATACAAGCAAACTCCAACTTGTAGACAAATTATGAATTTTCCCTACAGGGGAAATCAAGATAATGCCAGCCCCATTACCTTCATTAGAGTGTGAACCATCAAAGTGAATGTGCCACATATCATCATCTAAATCGATTTGTTTCGGAGGAATATTATCCTCCTCAACAATGATGGGATATACTCCTAGGTCCTCCTCAATATACTTTACATTATTGTGGAACACTCTCTATGTAGGGTGAAATCCTTCCCTCTCTAAGGACTACAATGTTCTTACCATTTCGAGGCACAGATAAATGTGTCCCATCGAGTGAGAGGTGCCCACCTATTAATGCTTGCCAATATCTTCCCAAGATAATTGAGTAATTGATTACAGGCATATCGATTACCTGAATACTAAGGGTTGTCCTTATTTCAGGGTGTGCGCATAAAATTAAGGTTACATATTTAATATCACCTATGGTCGTTTGTTGTAGGCTATTATAGGAGAGCATACTTCTAGCATTTTCATTTGTGCAACACAAGCCTAGCTCTTCCATAATAATCTTCGACATCACACTTGGGCCCAAACCACCATCAATGAGGCAACAATGGGTGATCTTATCCATAATCTTTATAGAAATATAAAAAGGGGGATTTTTTTATAGGGTATCTAAATTTATGTACACCTACTTTATTTACAGATGAATCCTCTTTGTTTACCTCTTCAGAAATATTGGCTACCATGGAAGCTTTTCCTTCCATGAATTGTTTCAGATTCATCTGTTGTTCAGGGATGACAACCATGTCTAGAAGGGTTGCATCTGATTTGATGTTGGCCAATGAATTCAAGATATTGTACTTGGAAGAGGGGAGAGGAGAGGTTATTCCTTGACTGCCAGGAACCTTAGAAACCTGAACAGTAGCAGCGGGTGAGGATGAGCTCAGGCTAGAAGAATTGCAGGGAGGATCAAATTTTCCCTTGGGAGTATAGGCTTTGATCCTAGTATTGATAGTCATGACATCTTCTGGCTTTGCAAAATCTAGGACATTGATAATAGTTTCTAGTATTTTACCAAATATCTTATCTCTAGTACTCTTCCTTACCTCACATTTGGCTTCCTCGTGGTGTTCCTCGGAGAAGTTACACCAACTTCGAGGTAAGATAGCTTTAGGCTGAAAATTATTTTCATTTGGACTTCTAAAGGGGGGTGCAGAAGAGGATGAAGCTTCAGGGGTGAGAGGTGAGACATCCCCCTTTCACTCTAACACTATCATATGATTATTTATGTCTTGTACTAGCTGTAAGAGGGCGGAGGTGTCTATTTGTTTAACCGATTCTCCCTGGGGAAGACCTATTCTTTCAAGTTGTTCTTCATACTCCGAACAAGTATGCAGAGAGGAATCGAGATTATCAATGGATTTTCCTCAAGCCTATGATGGTAGGGGGAAGGTAATGCATTGTAGTAATGCATGAAAGCAACTTGGTTCTGAGGTCGAACGAGTTCAGGGATTTGATTGTATAACTTAGTGAAACGCAAGTTGAAGGACTTGATGGTCTCACCATACTTATAGGTGACGTTATTATATTCCTATAACTTCTCAGCTGGGCTTTTAGATTTCCCATAAGTGGATTTGAACCAATAGATTAACTCCTCCCAAGTAGACATAATCTTAGGAGGAAGGTCAAAGAAATCGGCCGCAACCTTTCCCTCCAAGGAGTTGATGAATAAGCGCATGCAAGTATCATTGTCATTTGCTCCTATGTTGTGACAAACATTAGAAAATGCCACCAGGTGTTCGTTTGTAGTGACAATGTTATTTCCAGAAAACCTAGGAATATATTCTTTGAATTTAGGAAGTGGACGAGTAGCGGGTGCTAGGTTAAGAGGAGGGGACACATGCCACTGTGTGGTTGTGGCGTCTTCTTCAAATTGAAAAATCCCATACTTTTTAATGACTTTGGTGGGATTTGTGGTAGATTGGATAGGGATATGGTGGCTATATAAGCTACCAATCACCAAAGAGTATGAAGAACGAGAAGATGAATCACTTCCAGTGCCTCTAGAGCCACCACTAGATGCCATATTGTGGATGATAGATGAGGGAAAGAAAAACGAACTGGATGAATCAGACAAAGTTCTCCTTAGAGCACTTTGTTGGGTAGATAACACAACGTTCCTTCTTCCTATCTCAACAATAGGATTAATTTCAGGTGATAAGCCTCTCCTTCTTCTAGAAGCACAAGAGTCTAAGGACATGAAAGAAAGGCCAAAACTGAAGAAACAAGAAGGTTACTGCTGATTTCTAGGTTGTCTACGTCTAGTTTCCAATCATTCTTGAGCACTAATATCTCGTTCAATTGTTTCCCATGAATGATTAAGCTCAACACGAGTATTGGCAGTGTCTAAAATGGTGTTAAACAGATTCAAAGCAATGTTGGTTTGATCTTGAAGACTGGGATCAATATTGGGTTGCCTTGAAACAAGTATAGTCATTAAGAAATAAAACAATCAAAGAATCAATATCAGAAAAATGGATGTATCAATGAAAAATCGAGTATAAAAATTAACCAGAGAGATATTGAAGATCTCCCCAGTATGGTCGCCAAATAAATGTTGAGGAAAAGATATGAATGATCTTACTCAAGCATTTTCAGATTTTGCTTGGCTAAAGAAAAATATATGGGAATGTCACCCTATGTTTATAGCCATCAAAAATAAAATCCTAACTCACAAGTATTGATTACAAGTGCTTAGACTAGTATTTTCTACAAATAAAAGCTTGTTGGAAAATTCATTTTAATATGATTTTCTGAATACAATAGTTGCTGAAATAAATGTAGAGACAGAAGTAAAGACACCAAGATGATAATCAAGATAGATGAGACATAAAACAATCCTTTATTTCATTCCAATTCACCAAAGAGTCATTCTCTTTACAAAATTTCGTGCAAAAATTTCGGACCAAAGTCAAACTTTGACATCCCTGATGGAACATACAAAAGGACCTCTGATAGAAAATCAAAACTGAACTCTAAAAGATGGATCAACTTGCCACAGATTGTTGCCCACTCGACTCTGCACAATAGACTTTGTCAGTCATGAAAACTAATTCACAAACAAACAAGTCTACATAGACTATCAAAGATAGATCAACACCTCTGAAAAACAAGTGTCTGAATGATGTAATTCAACCCTGAATCTTGCTGTCTACAATAAGACCCTACTATCATAAAAAAAAATTAGGCTTGTGATGAATTAAGGAATGAATGGAAACTGAACTATCTCAACATAAACTCAAAGAGCAAACCTTAGTATGCTTCTCCTTCTATCCTCCTCTTGTTTCTCCCTTTCCTTTTCTTTTAAGCAATTTAGAATTGGTTGAAGTATTTGAACTACCTCATTAGTGAAGTTAACTAAAAACTCAACCAACTTTTTAGTTAGGGGGGAAGAGTAATAAATCATAATAAGGGTTTTAAATAAATAATAACTAGTAGGTGGGACCCCTTGTGACTCCCTTTAGCTCTTAACAATCATAACATAACTAGTTAATTAAACAAAACACCCATCCTTGTGACTCCCATCATCACATTCATATTTGACAATTTTTCTCATTGACATTGAAATTATTTTCAAATAATATATTACTCATATATCCAAAGAAAACATGCCGTCCAAATTTTTTGAAGTCAACTGTCATCAACAATAAATAAAATAAAACTCAAAAACCATATTTTCCACTCTGAGATGCAATCTTTCCTTGATTGCTGCTGTCACCCTTTGATTTATCTGAAATTGCCTTTGGATATGTTGATCCTTTAGGCCTAATCTCGTTGATCACATGAGAACAATCGTCCGTCAAATGTATCTGGGAAGACACAGATTTATCAGAGCCATTGGAGGGTGAGGAAGGGGCAACAATGGCTTTTCCTTTGTCAGGGGCATGGTGGGCCTCAGTTTTCAACCTTTTTCTAGCATGAGAGGATTGAACTGGTGAGTGGATCGGTGCAACTTGGACAATCTGGTTAACATGCAGAGGAGTAGGTAAGGACAAATTGGGCTAGCCACGATGTTAGGAGACTGCCGAGTGGACAATCTCTTTCCATTCATCATTTTCAAGAACCTTGGGTTGCAATGAGATATGAGGAGGCACATGAATACCAGGGGCTTGTGGAGCTTGGAAGGGAGGCCTTTCAGGCCTAGGTTGAACCACTCCTTGCCCAATCCAATTGAAAAATCTAGCCTGAAATAACTGGCCTAACTCTTGCGAGTCAACATCAAAGTGTATGGAGAATATTGGCCTTCTTGGGCCTCTGTTCCAATTACCTCTCCCTCGGTTGCCTCTGCGATGGCTACCTCAACTAAAGAAGCTCATTCCTACATGCATGATTGATTAGAAAATAGTTCCTTTACAACCATACATGACAAATCCTTAAAAACATGAAATAGATTTTGGCTCAGGAACATATCAGACTCATGCAATCCAATCCATACAAATTGATTAACTATTATCGATGAGGAGTGGGTGAATAAAGGTTATGGGATATGTGAGGGGTTTCTATTGAGCGAAAAATGATAAAATGAGAGGGAAAAGAATCATGGTTATTTCTTAAAGACAACAAACAATCAACTGTAATGTAAACCAAATAATATAAAACTGTGTTCAGATCAAAAGAAAATGCGATTTCAAACTATTCCAATATAGAATTCTCTTAACTGTAATTAAATTTTAAGAACAGGGAGTGAAAAATGGATGTGGGAAGGCGAGGGGGTTGTAATTAGCAGAAAGAAAAATAATGGTAGGGAAAGAGAGCGGATATTGTTCATAAAATTAATTAAGTAATCCATAAAACCATTATATATCAAATGCAAAAGGTCCAACACCAACCGAATAGTCTTTTTGATCAAATGATCAATTACTGTGTATAATTCAGTCAATTTTGCGCATTAACTTGCTCACTGTTCATAATCAAATATTTAACACGGTGTCATCAAAGCAAAGATAATATGCATTTCACAACAACCTGTAGAGGAGCTATGTTCTTCTCATTTATCCAATTAATATTTTAAAACATTCCCCAAATGAATGAACAATCACTTATTTCCACTCCATTTAGTGTCAACTCATTAACCACTTCCCATCAACAATTAAATTGTAATAAGACCATACTTCTACAACACTCGTGCTTATCTCTGTTAAGATGTATGATATTCATTAAACAAACATAGTGGGAATTCAAACACAACGATCCATATTTTAATTGCAAAGATCATGATTTTCCATTTAAACACACATACAATAATTATCATTTCAATTCATACGACGCTGTGGGATACACAGACCACTTAACAAAACACGAGATCATTTATGTGACTGTCATGTCTATCTTCTTGAATCTAAACATCCACAATGTTGGGCTATCAAGCAAATACAACAAGGCAACAACATCATGCCCGATCTCATCTCACGAATTGATCAAATTAAAAAAACCATATTTTTTTAAGAACCCATGACCCTCTCTGATGGCACAATCAATATAATATCCATAACATATATAGTGAATGGCCATGCCATGATTACCATGATTTCAATATTGTCATTTGAAAATTTAAAACACAGAGTCACAACAATTATTAACTCAACCTATCATGATGTAGGAACACAACACATACCCATGCATCACGCATGAAGCATCGCCATGCATAAATCAATTGTAAACTAAATCTGGGTTAACAATTCAACAATTACAATGTAAGAGACAATGACTATGCATTCAAACCAATTCTCCAATCAACCAAATTATCATGCCGAGTTTATCAATTCGATTGTCGTAATAACCAATGCAGTGACTAAATACCATAGTCAACACCACTGTCAACATAATCAAAAGAGACGATCCATAAATCGAACACAGAGACGAGCCATAAATCGAACATTGTTGATAATACCCAACAACTCATAACAACCAATAGTATATTTGACAAGCCATCACAGTTCCCTTTATCAAAACCCGGGCTTGAGAAATCAAGGGTTTGCTCTGTAGACCAACACAGGGAGACTTGAGTCGACTCCCATCATCGGGTGAGAACCTCCGAGACCAACGATGCACACACAGGGTATACCACCAATGAATTCACTGACAGGGTAACAATTCATGAGATAGGAGAGACTATGAACATAGGAGCAAAGGCTTCATTTTGGCCTTGTAACAACACTTAGAACACGCATGGTATAACCCTCGTGGCTCTGCCAATCACCCAACTAACAAGATTGTGATAAAACAGAGTCGAGAAGAAGAAATATAACCCACTGCGCAACCATCAGTAGCATGAAAAAACCCATACCTAAGTGAAACAATGCACAGTGACACAAGGTTCTTCAAACCCAGTAAACCCCATAACAACAAACGCCTGGGTATGGTGATAAGAAAGCGTGGAGATGACCAACCAATATAAACTGAATAAAAACCCTTCAACCAAGACCAATAAGGATAACAGAGGGCCTTCATGGCTTCTAACACTCAGAACGATCAATAACACTGTGACTTCAATCATTATTGCAATGAAAACCACACCAACGATTCATTCGAGAAGAATATCACAAATTTACACAGTTTCCAGACTTAAGGAAATCACAAACCCATACATTCCGAGCCAATATCTATTTCATAACCATAGTAGATTCATGGATGGAAAAAAGACATACTTGTAACCAAAATCACCTTAAAACGCAAGCTGGCTGAGTGGTTCTTCCTCTGCTGGAAAGTCGGAGCCTAATCATAACAAAACACAGTCGAACAATAGCCCGAATAGGGTGGAGGCCAGTGGAAGGAGTAGGAGTGACGTGCAGTAAATGCACGTTGCCTCCACCCCTGCTCATTCAATTCCTTAGTACGCACCAACCCACTAATCCATTAATTCATTTAATTGAACCATGCATTGAAACTAGCATCCACTAATTGCCAAGAGCGCCACCCACATCACATATTATCATTTCCAACTATACAATAATGCATATCAACTATGTTTCCAAATAACTCAATAAATCACATAGTTATTAACTTGTGAGCTAAGATTAACAACGATTATTCATGTGGTGTAGCATAGGGCATAATATAGTTCCTTCCTTTTGTACTTTGTTACATTGCTTTTATCTCTTTTCAACTGCTCTTATATATTATTACTAACATGTATCTTGTGCAGGTGTTACAATAATGAATCCAAGAATAGATAGCAATGATAACAATGGATAAAATAGGCCATCACAACATGAAATTGTAGCCTAGAGCAGCAGAAAAAACACATAGCATGCCTTATCCATCATTCAATTGTAGTAATTAGAACCAACACATAGTAGGCCTTATCCATCGTCAATAAAACCAAGATTTCATCAACCATGTAAGCAGTGATGAACAACATCATAACCATGAAATAAGAACTAGATCCTATCTCTCCAATCTACAAGGGGGTCCCACCTACTAGTATTATTTATCTTGTTAGCTTATAATAATAGGCTTTAGCAATACTTTGCGGGCAAAAATTCGTTGACGATTTTAATCATCAACACAACGCAAATTGTCAATGAGCCTCAACTTGTTGCAGCCTCTGTGCCAGAGATTCCCAACACTTCTTGTTTCTTAGAAGAACATTTACACCTTATCTTTGTGTAATGATCCCAAGCCAAATTCTGTCTTGGAATCACTAACTACCACTGGTTTGCCGATGTGCAGGTGTTTATTGAGTTATTAAGTGCATACAAGATTCATTCAACACATGAAGATCATCGTACATTCAGGATATAGAAGCACATGAAAAGATTTGCCCCTTTTATTATAAGTAATGTAGGACCAATACAATAGATGGCATATCTAGCATAAACCTCAGATGGTCATACAAACAATAGATATGAGTTGCTACAAAATGCTCCCGTCAATACAAAAGAAGCCTCTAAAGGTTGTATAAGTAATGAATACCAGTACCAAGCAGATCTGAATGTCAAACCCTCCAACTAGAGAGTGCCATGCTCCAAGTGGAGACTGAAGCCCTCAATAATTCAGCCCTGATGGAAGAATGCTCCAAATGAGCCAAAACTCGGTCAAGTAATAGATCAGGGCAATGGGATCCTCCTCCTGAAGTTTCAAACCCAACATCCAAGGCAAACCTCTCCAACTGCAGAATATTCTAAGAGATTTGCGCCCTCCTGAATAGCTCAATCGAACCCTCCTCAATGGTATGGTGCGCCCTTGCTGGAAATTCCCTGCTGTCTTCTGAATCTCTAGAAGGAGATATGCTGAGAGTAGAATGGTGTGGAGGAATATTTCATCCCCGAGACCAAGCTGTGGAACAAGGTGAGTGGATATTTCACCACTGAGTTGCTCACAAGGGTTTGTACAGCAAACCCCCAAACTGAATGCTCAAGAGCACTAACAAGAAATGTACCAAAATCAGAATGCCCGATAGGTGCTCCCCAGCCTCTTACTTATACTTTTCCTTCTAATTCTCTGTTGAGTTAGCTTAACTTCCAGGGTTAACTTCTATTCTTCTGTTGAGTTATCGTTTACTCCTTTTAACCTATTTCTTTCTCAAGTCCTTAAAAAAAATATAACTTTAGTCTAGTTGACCTTTCCCCTCACTGTGAGACTATGGCCTAGTGGGGACACCTAGACCACTACGTCTTCCAAACTTCTTCTTCAAGAGGTGGGGGACATTATAGTCTCCCCTACTTGAAATTTCTTGTCCTCAAGCAATTCCAAACCTGCTTCTCGTAACATCTGTTCATTCTCCCATGTGGCATCCTCAATGGGCAAGTCTTTCCACCTGATCAGATACTCCTTAATGCTTCTCTTCCGGAGCCTCTTTTCTCGAACTTCCAATATCTCTTCTTGAACCAACACTAAATGACCTTCTTTGTCCATGGGAGGTAGTACCTCAATGGGGTGGACGTGTTGGCCGATAGACCTCTTCAAGCAGGATACATGAAAGACATTGTGTATTTGACTGCCTGGTGGAAGTTCTAACTCATAAGACATGGCCCCTATTTTTCTGTTGATTCTGTAAGGCCCAAAGAAATGTGGCTGTAGTTTTTCTGCTCCGCTTATTTTAATTGAAGCCTGCCGGTAAGGTTGGAGCCTTAAATAAACCAAGTTACCCACTTCAAAAGTGCGCTCCACTCTGTGTTTGTCTACCTGGACCTTCTGTTGGTTCTAAGCTCTCTGTAAATGATCCTTTAACTCTTGGAGAATGTCTTGGCTCTGTTGTACCCAATCCTGCACCATTGGTGCCCTGCTATCCCCAAAGGCAATCTCCACAAAGGAAAGGGGATCATAGCTATATAAAGCCCTGAATGGTGACATCCCTATGGATACATGATGGGTGGTGTTGTAACAATATTCTCCCAAGTGCAACCATCTGATCCATGCTTTCTGTTGTCCAGCTACGTAATTTCTGAGGTAGCCTTCCACCCATTTGTTGACTATTTCCATCTGGCCATCCGTCTAAGGGTGATAGCTGGTACTAGGAGTTAATGTCGTACCCACTAATCTGAACAACTTCTGCAAAAATGTGCTCATGAATTTGCTGTCCCTGTCACTGATAATGGTCTTGGGTAGGCCGTGTAATCTGAACACCTCTCTAAAAAATAATTCGGCTACCTGTGCTGCGCTGAAGTCAGTGGCTATGGAGAAGAAGTGTGCAAATTTCATCAATCTGTCTATTACTATGAAAATGCAATCTTTCCCCTGTGCCCTGGGCAAACCGGTGATGAAATCCATGGATATACTTTCCCATTTGTGCTCTGGAATAGGCAAGGGTTACAACAGTCTGGCAGGGTGCATGTGCTCATCCTTGTTTTCTTGGCATGTAGTGCATTCTTTGACATGTTTAATCACATCTTCCTTTAGGCCCTTCCATGCAAACCTCTCTCTCACCTTCCTGTATGTCTTACTGATGCCCTAATGTCCTGCTACTGGTGAGTTATGACATGCATGCAGTATCTTGTCTTTGAGAGATGATCCAAAAACTAAGAAAATTCGACCTTTGTAATAAATGAGGTCCTTTATGACTCTGAAGTTGTCATCCTGTATTTGTCTGTCCAAAAGTTGACAAGAGAACTGATCCTTTTCATATTCCACTATCAAGTGATCCTTCCAGTCAACTGACATACCAGACATGGAAAAAATGGATGGCCTCCTGGATAATGCATCTGCTACTGTGTTGTTCTTCCCTTTGACGAATTCAATGTCAAAGTCGTAGGCTTGTATTTTTCTTACCCATTTTTGCTGTTGTTCATTCAAATCCTTTTGCTCCAATAGATATTTAAGACTGCTATGGTCTGATTTGACCACAAACCTTGCGCCTACCAAATATTGTCTGAATTTGGCTAGTGCATGCATGATAGCCAACATTTCTTTGTCGTAAATGCTGTAAAGTAGTTCAGGACCCCTGAGTTTTCAGCTTCATAGGCAAGGGTGTGCCTATTCTGCATCAACACAACCCCTATACCTTCCCCTGAGGCATCACACTCCAAAGTGAAGGGTACGCCGAAATTTGGGAGAGCTAGGACTGGGCAAGTGCTCATGACCTCTTTCATCCTTTCCATCATGGCTTGGGCCTCTTCATTCCATTTGAAGGACCCCTTTTTGGTCAGGTCAGTCAAGGGTGCACATAGTTGAGAAAACCCTTTGATAAACTTCCTGTAGTATGTGCATAGGCCCAGAAATCCCCTTAATTCTGTGAGTGTCTTTGGGGTCGGCCATTCCCTAATGGTTGTTATCTTCTCCTGGTGTACCTGTACCCCTTTTTCCCCTATGATGTGTCCCAAGTAGAGCACCTCTGTCATCCCAAACTCACACTTGGATTCCTTGGTGTATAGTGACTGTT
>JASDQU010189047.1:17234-28052 GCA_032191745.1 Picea mariana | reverse complement strand
CCGATCTATCAGTTGGCATATTTATTAGGGTGATTGGACACTTTTGGCAGCAAGGCCGAGTTATTGAGGGTTTTAGCCTTCTATTGGAGCGTGGCATTCTTCAGCTGGAGAGTTTGGCATTCAGATCTTCTTTTATTGATCTTCATTTCTCATTCAGCCTTTGGAGGCATCTTTTGTATTAGAGGGACCATTTTTTAGCAGCTCTTATCTATTATCTATCTTCTTGGGCATCTGTTGAGCATTCCAGATTGGCATCTTCATTGTAGCAGGTTTCTCTATTTTATGAATTGAGATGTTTTGGCTTGTCTATCTTATTGCATATGGTTGAGGTATGTTCCATGGTTATCTCTTTCTGTTATTTGCTTCATACACACATATAAACACATCTAAAAGGTAGATCAGCAAAGTGTTTGATGAAATACCTCACTTAGAAAAAGTTTTAAAAAGACACCAAAACAATGATGATCCTTGCATAATGGCTTGGGATCATTACAAGTTGTACATGTGAAGGATGAGTTGGCTGTTGTCAGGGAAGTTATTCCAGACTCATAGTTGGTGTGTATAGCCCTCAAAGGCTTCACCAAGGAGTGGGAGGTTTTTGTTAAGTGCGTGGTGGGGAGAGAGAATCTCCCTGACTGGAGAATATTGTGGTATGAATTTACACAAGAGGAGATTCAGGATGGGTCTCAGTAGAAGGAATTGGATGGTTCAGATGAGAAGAGTGTTTCTCTTGTGGGAAAGAGCAATGAGAAGAATAACAACATGAGAAAAATGAGATGCTTTGCATGTCACAAGACTAGCCACTGCGCTAGTCAGTGTTCGAACAAGAAGAAGAAGAATCTGAGACCAGAGGTGTCAGCATCTGCTGAGGTTTCTTAGTTTTCAGAGAAATATGAGAGGGAATTTTCTATGATGATTGGTCCCTTAGGAAGTGGTGGTCTTGTGTTAGAGGAAATTGAAGTGTGGTTCATGGACAATGGATCATCTCGCCATATAACATGAATGAGTTCGATGTTCCTTAGTGTTTTAGAGATGGGCTTAGACTACCATGTGAAGAGTGGGGTGCACACCATGCATGCAGTGAAAGGGGTTGGATGTGTCAGATTCCATCTAGAGTCAGAAGGATCTCTAGAGGTGACATAAGCGATATGTGTCCCAGGGATGAAGTTTCTCTCAGTATCAGCGCTGGAGCACATGGGGTATGTAGTTATGTTCAAGGGTGGACAGGTACTCATACGTTCAAAGGGAGAAGAAACCCAGGATGCAACAATGAGTCTTGGCATCAGGGAGGGTATGAGAGTTTGTATAGGTTGTTGGGACGACCTTGTTGGGTCGAGTGGATTTCTAGATTCAGATTCTGTGTCGGAGAGTGGGTAGGTTGCAAGGGAGAGAGAGAGAGAGAGAGAGAGAGAGAGAGAGAGAGAGAGAGAGAGAGAGATAGAGTTGATATCAGGGACTCAGTTCTCTTCTGGGACTCACAGAGGACTCAAAAGGCATGAGTTGAAATGAATGGATGCTCAGGAGAGTGTGCAGTCTCCCAGGAGCATGTCTTCAGTTCATAGATCAACGAAGGTAACAACAAATGCTTCCAGTGCAGTGGGAGCATAGGTCTCTAGTTCAAAGGGAGTGGCTATGGAAGTGGATGGTGTTATCACATGAAGTGGTCATGGATCATGTGTAGTTTTTTTAGGCTGACCAAGTCCTTTGTTTGCACAGGGAAAAACCATGAGCGAAATGCAACACTTAGAGCCGTCCATTTCGAGCTTGAAATATAAGCATGCAGGCTTGATTTTCAACAACAAAGATCCTATGTATAGTTTAGATCAGTCGTTAGATCGAGCAAAGAATAAGTCACGACTGCCTGATCTCATTGGAGAGAGATCAACGATGGGGAGGCATTGCGGGGATCATAAAACAAATTAAAGTTCCTACAAGTTGTGAGCCCACAATCACCCATGGCCGTTGATCTTCAAGAAAGGGACATGTGTCCAACAATCTCGCACTCCCGGAGGAAGCAAGAAGAAGCTAAGTGAGGAAAGGAATCCCGAAGGCAAGAAGTCCCGAAGTAAATTTGAGCCATTCAAGGCTGAGGACATGGGGAGGCAGATCTAACACTTTGGAGATATGACGCTCTAGAGGGTTGTAAGAGCTATGGATTGAAAAGGCCAGAAGCCCGATATCCCGAAGTAATTATGGATCGTTGATCTCAAATCAACATGAATCATTGATCTTTGCAACATTATCACTGAAAGGTCCAAAGTCCCGAAGTTTACGAGAGGCTGCCACGTTAGATTCAGGAGATCATCCTCCAGAAGGTATTCCTGCTCAACATTCAAAGCTCCCAAGCGCCAAAATTGGCTCCATCTCTAAGAACGGTCTAAAAGGGTTATGGAGTTGGTAGACGGATAATATTTAGTGGGGGCGCTAAAATAATAGATGCGCCCAGATCGCAGATTGTGACCAGATCAATGACCACGCTTCATTTCGGGGCCGCAACATACTCGGGCATTAAAATCCTTGAGCGGGCCGAAATCTAAACCATGTTATTGCGGGAGAGCTACGTGGCGGAAGGTGGTGAGTTTCGGGCCTAAAATTAGTGTGGGTCCAAACCACTTTCGACAACCTCGAAATCACTCATTCAACACCGAATCCAATAGTAGCATGTGGCCACCCCCTAGTTGTCAAGCCTTGTCCCAATCCAGAGGAGAAATCAATTAATGAATAAGGACTGGTAGTTGAAACCTCGACTCACTCCATAAATGAAAAGCATTGAGGGTCTGGCCAAGGAGACAGAAAGTTGTTAGCCCGAAGTACAAAAAAGGGCAGTTTATCCTACATGCTCATACTAATCAAGGTCTCCTTCTGACAAAAGGAACATGACAAACAAGAGAATACACCAACTACTTTTTTGGGTATAAATAGATCAGTTGAAGAATATGTTAGGGTTAATGGTTGAGCAGAGGTCCCAATTAGTAATGGTTTGATAGCAGAGCTGTTCTCTAGTTATGTATAAGACCTGAGAATTTCTCATTAACAAAAGTTAGCTTCTTTCACCATTTGTTTACTTTTTTGCTGAAACACTCGTGAATGGAAGATCTAGACGTAGTTGTATTGTAATGGAGGTTTGATTATAATGCTATTGTGACCTGTTTCAGTATTTTCTTTCATTGTATTGTTTCCTCTTATGCTGAAATGCTCCTGCATGGATGATCTAGATGAGTTGTTGTAGTTGTAATTTAATGGAGGTTTGATTATAATATTGTTGTGATATATTTCAGTATCTTGAACTTGAGTTCAAGAGTGCTTTTGTGCCTGAGTTTTTCTTCACTAAGCTACTTGAAGGCTGAATGCTCATAGAATACTTGTCCACTTTTCTCACCAAGTCTTCCTTCTGCTCATCTTTAACCTTAGCCACTGACTGAAGTTAGTGAGGACCTAATTTCCTTATGCATTGCTTGTCCAGTTTCTGTGTTTAAACATTCTTGTACCGAGCTTTGTCCATTTGACCTCCACTCATAAACCTACCTTCACCAACATTTTGATGGGTATTGGGCTTATCCTCTTGAAATATGAGGGTGAATCTCAATGATAACATTCTTGGCACTGATGCCAGAGAAAAAATTGAAGACATTTCCCTGGGATTGAATGACAAAGAAATACCGATTCTGAAGGCGCATCAGAGATCAATACCTTGAAGATTGCAACTTTCACCTGGCGACTCCACTGTTTCAGTTGTGGCTCCCAAAGGCAGACACATGAGGTCTACTCCACATCTGCCTATGGCAACACCTGAAGCCAACCCAAATAATATTATCAATAAAGGAAATACCTCTCAAGAAGGACTTTCAGCTACTGTATCAGGTGATTCTGGTAATTTACATGACCCTTTTTTACTCCAGTAGCTTTATCCAATTCTCCTTTTCTACCATCTACTGGAGTTTCCAGAAGTTTGAATTTTGAAAGATTCCTTGTTGAATTATCCCCTTTTAGTCCTCATTTGGAAGAAGAAAGTTTTGAAACCCTTGTTTCCCCTGATATTGTAAAGTGGTTTAGACCCAAGAGCTTAGAAGATTGCCCCACTTTGGGTTTTTCTACTCCTCCTCCTATCAAAGTTGCTGTAACTAAAGAGGGGGAAGCTTCTTTTCCTTTGAACCCTATACCATCCTCCTCCAACACTCAACCATTTCCCCTTTCCCCTAGGAACACAACTGTAGTCGTACCTGTCCAAATTGCATATCCCCCTGGTTCTCCTACAGTTCACATCCCAATGGCAAGTTCTAATCTTCCTAGAAACAAGATCGATGCCATAGTGGTTGCTAGGTATGCCCCTCTTGTTTTACCTCAGCCTATGATTTCTCTCCCCACTGGAGACTACCTTAAGTACATGCCCAAGTTCACATGGGAGGAATACATAACTGCAGAAGAACACCTTTTAGCTTTTTATCGTTATGCAGATAATCATAACATTGAAAATGAAGATGTGTGGATAAGAGTTTTTGTACAGAGCCTTGATGGTGAGGCTAGGAAATGGTTTAGGGGCTTAACTCCTGGATATATTGTTGGGATTGAAGCTCTGGATGATTCATTCCTGAGGCATTGGGTAGATAAAAAAAACTTTCTTTATTATATTATAGAATTTGGGTCACTTAAGAGGAAAAAGGGGGAACCTGTTTCAAACTTCTCAAAAATATTTAATAAGATGTACAATAATATTCCCACCGAAATAAATCCTACATAAACCTTTGTCAAGATTACTTATTCCAACACTTTTGACCCTAAGTTTTGCCTCCTGTTGAGAGAAAGAAGAGCTACCTCTTTAGCTCATATGCAAGATGCAACCCTTGAAGTAGAGTCTAATATATTTGTAGCTGACAAAATTAGGAGTAAATCTGATAGAGACAGAAGAAAAGGTAGGGCTGAATCTTCAACCTTTGATTCCTCTACTGCCCACCCTCAGGTGGAGGAATTGACAAAACTGGTAAAATCACTTTTTGCAAAAATGGAGAAATTGAAATTTGAAGGAAAGCAGAGCTATAGAAACCCCCATAATGCTAATAATAGGAGTAATTTTAGAAGACCCAATAATTCCCCTTAGATCATCCAAACAGATCAAAGAAATGGGAATAGGGATGATGAAAAAATCCAAGCCCCTCTCCAAAATAACCTAGTTATTGATGAAGAAGGAGAGGAAGAAGATGCTGATCCTGAAATCCATTGTCTTGGTGAAACCTCTTTGTCTCCTCATTTAACCCAATCTTCATATGAAGAGTCTCTCATGGATAGCCAACTAAATGAGTTGAGCAAAGGGGAAGGGACCAGTGGCAATCCAAATAGATACAACCTAAGGTCAAAGAAGAAGGAGGGGAAGCCTGGAATTTCTTATCGGCCTACTAGAACATAGAATCCTTGTAAGGGTGTGGTATCTAGAAGAAAAGAAAAAGAGGCACAAAACCCCCAGACAGTGGTTAATATCCCTAACCCAGAATTTAAGGAGATTCTGAAGCCTCTCTCCTCTTTTAGCTTTGAGAATGAGATTCAAAAGATTAAAATCCCTGTACCTTTTTTGGAGCTAGTTAAGAATGAGGATTTCAAAAGGTACCTTTCCAAAATGCTGCAGCCTGAACCTTCATCTCATCCCACCGATTCAGTCAACCTCCAAGATGAAAATCCAACTGTCATACTAGGACCTTTGGTAGAGGAAAGAGATTAATCTTCCCCTCCTTTCTATACATCATTGAACATTCATGATAAAGTGTTGCAAAAATGTTTGATGGACTCATGAACATCTCATAATCTCATGCCTAAGACTGTCATGGATGAGATTGGGTTGGAGGTTACAAAAACCTACCATGACCTATACTCATTTGATTCTAGAAAAGTGAAGTGTCTTGGGGTTATTAAAGACCTGGCTGTCTCCTTGTTCCAATTGCCAATGAAAAGTGTGGTCATGGATATTGTGGTGGTTGATGTCCCCCCTAAGTTTGGATTTCTCTTGTCTAGATATTGGATCAAAAGACTAGGGGGAACTTTGTAGATGGATCTTTCATATGCCACCACTCCTGTGTTTGGGGGGGAACATAGAAGGCTTTATAGGGAACTACAACTTCCTGATATTATCAGTGATGAAGCAAATCCTACCAACCACCCCATTTTTGCAGTTGATACTGATTTAGGAACTGGTATGTTACAACTCACTGATGCTCCTGAAACACCTATTGAAATCAGAAATCAACCTATTACCTCTTGTGAAAATCCTCCTCCCAATACCTCTGTTTGGAAGATGTTTTTTGATGGAGCCTCTTCTAGGGAGAGTGCTAGTGCTGGGGTAGTTTTTATTTCCCCTACCCAAGAGACCATACCTATGTATTACAAGATGGAATTTGAAATGACAAACATTGTGGCAGAATATGAGGCTCTTGTTTTAGGTTTGAGAGATACTAAAGACATGAAGATTGAAGAGCTAGCGGTGTTTGGATATGCTGAGTTGATTGTTCATCAAGTAAAAAATCTATATCAAACTAAACACCCCAGGTTAAGGACCTATAGAAATGAAGTCTGGGATCTTGTCCATAGTTTCTTCTTAACTTTTAATATCTCATTTGTTCCAAGAGAGGAGAACACTGTGGTAGATTCCTTGGCTGTCTCAACAAGTAATTTCAGGGTTCCTTTGCCCCCCAAACTCAAGTATGATGTGGAAGTAAACTATAGACCCTTTATTCCTGACAATGTCAAACATTGGAAGGTGTTTGAGGATGATATTGAGATAAAAATATTTCTTGAGATTGTGGGTGAATTTTCTGCTTTACATATTGATCAAGATCAGGATACTGAAGAAATCCCTCATGCTAATATTTTTCTGAATAAAATTATTGACCATCATATTGTTCAGTTACCCAGTAACCATATTCCAAAGGGACTTGTCCCCTTGGAGAGATTGTTTGACATAAATGATGTGGCTGTAAATATTAAAGGTTCAACTGAAAATGATGATGTGATTGAATGCAATTTAGGAACAAAGGAAGACCCAAGGTATGTTAAATTGTCTAGTAGTTTGTCAAAGGAACAAAGGGATGAGTATGTCAAGCTTTTGAAAGAGTTTTCTGATGTGTTTGCCTGGAAATATGAAGATTTAAGAACATATGACACCAACATCATTGAACATCAGATCCCTTTGAAAGAGGAGAGCAAACCTTTTAGACAGAAACTCAGACAAATAAATCCCATGCTGCTGCCTATAATGGAAAAAGAAGTGAAAAAAATGTTGGATGACCATATCATCATTCGTTTGAGATATTCAGAATGGGTGGCTAACTTGGTGCCTATGAGGAAGAAAAATGGGGAAATCAGGGTGTGCGTTGATTTCAAGAATTTGAACAGAAGCTCCAAAAAAGATAACTACCCCTTGCCAAAGATAGAGCACATTTTGCAGAGATTGACTGGTTCATCTAGGATGTCTATGATTGATGGCTTCTCTGGCTACAATCAAATCTTTGCCCTTCCTGAATATAGAGAGAAGACAACCTTCACTACTCCTTGGGGCACATTCCTGTATGCTAAAATTCCCTTTGGATTGATGAATGCAGGAGCAACCTTCCAACGAGCCATGGACATTGCCTTTATTGGGAAGAAAGACAAATTTTTAGTCATCTATCTGGATGAAATTACAGTGTTCTCAAAATCTAACAAAGAGAATTGTCATCATTTGAAGAAGGTCTTCCTGAAATGCATAAGGTTTGGTTTCTCTCTCAATCCTAAGAAATCTTTGTTTGCTATGAAGGAAGGTAAATTATTGGGGCACATTATGTCAGCAGACAGGGTAAGAATTGATCCGAGCATAGTAGAGGCCGTCCAAACCTTATATTTTCCTAGATCTAAGAAAGAGGTTTAGTCTTTCTTGTGTAAAATTAATTTTCCAAAAAGGTTCGTCTCTAACTTTGTTGAATTATTGAAGTACATTACAACCATGCTCAGAAAGGGAAACGAGGTGAATTGGAATTCTGAGGCCCAAGAATCTTTTGATCAGATCAAAAAGGCTTTAACTGAAGCACCTGTGCTCATCAACCCTAAATATTCTAAGGAATTTTCGATATTTTCCTTTTCCTCATTTGACACATTGGCTGTTGTTTTGTTGCAGAAAAATACAGAGGGGTTAGAGCAGCCTATTTCCTTTTTTAGCAAAGCATTGAGGGATGCAAAACTGAGATATGATATCATGGAAAAGCAGGCTTATGCTTTGGTCAAAGCCCTCAAGGATTTCAGAGTATATGTTCTGCATTCAAAGATTGTTGCATATGTCCCTTCAGCCTCAATGAAAGAGATATTGATCTAGCCTGGCATAGATGGGAAGAGAAGAAAATGGATTGCTAAAATTATGGAATTTGACCTTGAAATGAAGCCCACTAAATTGGTGAAAGGACAAAGTCTTAGCTAGGTTTCTGGATGAATCAAATTGCAAAGCCTTGGGGGTTAATTTTATGAACATAAAGTCAGAAAATCAGCAAGATGAGATTGCTGATAAAGGCTCTCATGTTAGCCCCATATTGGCAGAATGCACTTGGTATAAGGACATCATACATTTACGGCTTTCTGATGGCTTGGACAAGAACAAGGTCAGATCTTTGAAACTCAAAGCAATCAAATATTGTCTCATTGATCAGGTTTTGTATTGGAAAGATCCTCTGGAAGTTCTTTTGAGGTATTTGGATCCACAGGAGGCCCAAAGGGCCATAACTGATTTTCATGACAACTTATGTGGGGGCCATCATTTTTGGAGGACCACATCTTATAAGATCCCCAGAGCTGGGTATTTTTGGCCTAGCCTTTTTACTGATGTTTGTGCAAAGATTAGAGCTTGTGTCAAATGCCAAAATTTTTCTAGAAAGCAACAACTCAAATATTTGCCTTTGAAACCTATGGTGGTTTCTGGACCTTTTCAACAGTGGGGTCTTGACATCATTAGGGAAATACACCCAGCCTCAAGTGGTCAACACAAGTGGATTCTGACTGCCATTGATTATTTCACCAAGTGGATATAAGCCGTTCCTACAAGGAGTGCCTCCCATAAGGTAATCATTATCTTTCTTTAAGATATCATATCCATATTTGGTTGTCCATACATGATCGTTGCTGACAATGCTGCCTCCTTCAAAGTTGAACCGTTGATCAAGTTCTGTGAACAATATGGTATTACATTAGTCCATTCTACTCCTTACTACCCCAAGGAAATGGTTTGGTAGAGTCCTCTAACAAGAGCCTCATAAAGATCATCGATAAATTGTTAGAAGACAAAAAGAAAGCATGAGACTCAAAGCTAAAATTTGTCTTATGGGATGATAGAGTTACAACAAAGAGGTCACTTGGTGTTTCCCCTTTTCATCTTGTGTGTGGGGTTGAGGCTATATTTCCTACTCAGCTTGCCTTGCCTATGGAAAAATTCCTCCAGGACTACCAACGATAACCTGATGATATGGTTAGGAAGATACAATAGATGGTAGAAGTAAAACAGACTAGAGAGCAACTACTTGGAAAAACATAGGAACATCAGCAGAAGATCAAGCAATTTTTTGACAAGAAGGTAAGCGAAGAATATTTCCAGCTGGGATATCTAGTGCTCAAGTGGGATGCACCCAACCAAGATAAAGACAAACATGGTAAATTCGAAGCCTTGTGGATTGGTCCGTTTAAGATTTCTGAGGTATTTTCAAATAACACTTATAAATTGCAGAACTTGGAGGATTCCGATGTTTTTGGTGGCCCTGTCAATGGGCACTTTCTGAAAAAATATTTTTCTTAAGCCACGATTGGCTTTCCATTCATTGTAAATATCACTTTTCCTTTTTATTGCTGTTTAAATAGGTGACCCCATAGCCCTAGGATAAGACATTGAAGCTTCTTGTTCTTGACAACTCACAGGGAGCATGCCATCCCCTATGGAGCCAATGTTATCACATGAAGTTGTCATGGTTCATATGTAGTTTTTTAAGGCTGGCCAATGTTAGAATATATAATATGGTGTGCTTGATTTACCATTGACGATACCCTCGTCACCCAAACACAAGCCGAAGCCTCCCTCCGAGCACCTTAACCTTGACTGAGAATTCCTCCGTAAGAAAACCCTAGGCTAGATAGCCAAACAAAGGACAACGCATCTCTCCCCAAGGATAGCGCAACACAAAATACTGATCAGATAGTCCCAAACCCTAGCCCAGAGATATCCAAGCCAATAATGAAACTAGCTGCTGCTGCAGCTGCACTTGCAACCCTCCTCCAAACCTATGCACCAGACTGCAACTGCAGTGCGCACCAACTAGGAAACTGCTGTGTAGAACTGGCTCTATTTGCAACTGCTGAGATGCTACAAATGAGAACTGGCACCCTGTATTTATAGTAATCCTGCCAGTTTGTTGGGTCCGACTTCTCCTTCTAGGTATGTGTCTGTTCAGTATATTATTATTATTTCTGGCCGACTTCTTCTCTTGGAGGCTAATCGCCTAATATAAATTATCTTCTTGAGCCGACAAGGCTTCTAGGGTTATTAGCCAATTTATTAGGGTTTCTCTTGCTTCCCAGAGTCTTCTATTCTCGTCAGGTTCACATGTAGAGGTAAATACCTCCCGCAACTACCATAATATTAAGACTCCCTCCTAGCTAGAGAGGTATTTATTGTTGGTTATGGAGCCTGATTATCTTCCTGATGCAGAGGTTCTTTGTTTTCAGCCGTGTCTATACCCCATGAAGTATTTACACCCCAGAAGTATGTACACTCTTCCACGCGAGGGAGTGTAGAGGGGGGGTACCCCCTCTGCGGGGTCCGGGGGG
>JASDQU010189047.1:0-16726 GCA_032191745.1 Picea mariana | reverse complement strand
AAAGATAAATAATATTTTCAATGCTCCCTCCTAACTGGAGAGTTATTTCAATCACAAAAATAAATGTTTGTGTACCTTCTTTTAGTTTGGAGAGTCTTCCCTTCCAGCTAAGAGAGTTGTTTCCACGAGCTCTAGCTTGAATATGCAAGTTCTTTCATCTTGAATAGAGGCTTTATCGAAATGTATGCTTATCTTCTCATCTTGTGAAGATATGTATCATTTTATCCCTTCTGGACTTTATCATGGATAATGTAATGCTTGTACTGTAGTGTGGAACATTGTGAAGGCTTCATGTGGATCTGAACAATAGAGTATATCATAGTTGGAGAACTGGAAGATATCCATGTGGTACTTCTTCTTTCATCATGAGATCTAATCTTCTGAGTAGTCATCTTGATGTTATGGGAAATCTTCACCACGCTTCTGCTGTGCACTGGAGGTTCTCCGCCAAGTTGTATTCTTTTGGTCTGCATACAAGAGTCTCTTCCTGGTATGCCTCAAGGTCTTGAGATTTCTCTTCATACGTTCCTCATTCAATTTCTCTGGAGAACATTCTTTGCATTCGTTTGATGTAGAATTCCGACTCATTGATGTTGCGGATGATATAATGACTCATGTAGTGATATGTCTAGTGTACTGGAATAAGTAATCATTATAGTCTTCTCCCTCCATCTAGTAGAACCTCTGATTCTTGATCTCACAATGTTTTCATTTATAAGTCTTCCATATACTGTTCTTCATCACGACTTTCAGTTCTTCTGCTTGATTGCTATTGGTGAGTTCATATCAGGTTGGTACAATGACTGGTTGTTCTGGTTCCTCTTCCTTTCTTGGAATCTTCATGTTCTTCTTCATGTTTTTCATTATCTCTTGAGTCCATGGGGTTTCTTGTAGATTCCATGTTCTAGAGATTCCACTTCTTCCTTTCATCATAAGATCATAGATCTGGATGGACAACCAGGAATGCTTTAAGGCTTCTCTTTGAAGAGGTCTTCTTATGCGGTTGAGCTGAACATGTACTGTCTTTTTCATGGTTGCTACCATGGATATATACATTTCATAATATTCAATGGATCATAGGATTAGCTCCCTCCTAACCCTTGCTTCATGTAAGAGTGCATATAATCGGCTCCCTCCGTCTGATAGAGTCCATGCTTACATTTGTATCCTTATTGTCTTCTACAATATATGATAGAGTCTACTCTTCCATCTGCATTCTTATTATCTTCTGCAATATATGATTGGTTCTCTTGTCTAACAGAGTCCACGCTTCCGTCTTGTTGTCTTCTACAGAATGTCATAAGCCTTTTTCTGGTTTCCTCTCGATTGTTGACTTCTTTCTGTCTTTTGATTTTTCCAAGTCTCTTCAAGATTGATTTTGATTTCGGTCTTATCTTGTAATGTCTTTCACATGATATATTTCATTCTTTCATGTGTAATATCTAATGATAACTCTTTTCATCTTGTTTGTTCTTACGTAGGTATAGTTCTTCTTGGAACACATTATCTTCCAAGAGATAGATATACAAGATATGTACAGAGACGATGCAAGCAAGATATGTACAAGAAATAACAAGAGTGTTGTTACCTTTTAGTAGAAGAAGTCTCTTCCATCCTGCTTAGTCTTCTTTGTAGGTTCCTTTTCTTCGGCAATCGATGCTTCGTGTTTCTCCTTTCTTTTCTTTAGCTCGGGACATTGATTCCTATAGTGACCGTACTTTTGACAGTTGAAGCATTGTATTTCTAAAATGTCTTTCTTTTGGTTTGGCTTCCTCCTTGAACCAAACTTCCTTTTGTCCTTGAAGTTCTTGAATCTTGCTGTGAAAGCTTGATTATCATACTTCTTTTGAGGTTTCTCTTTTGCATTGATCCTTGATTCTTCTTGAGAACAACAAGTCCAAAGTTCTTCAAATGTCGGGTACTCCTTCCTTGTGTTCATGCTTGTGGAAAATGCATCCCATGTCTTGGGAAGACCATTGAGTACTATGTTCACCAATTCCTTCTTTGAAGTGATCTCTTCAATAGCTTGTAGTTGATCTCTTAACTGGGAGATCCTTACAAAGTATGATGTTATGTTGTCGTCATCATTCATCTTCATGTCACAGAGTTCATTCTTCAGACTCATAACTTGTCCAATGTTTCTGACTGAGAAGAGATTTGTTAGGGCATCGTACATCTTCTTCGATGATTTGACGCAGGCGCACTGGTACACAACCTCTCCTCGCCCGCTCTCAGGATCATTCTTCAGTTCATATTCGTGAGTCGGAGCGGCTCTTTCGATTCCCTTTTGGAATCTCTGATGAAAACCTGATCCACATGTCCTTCTTGCCTTCACGGCCTTCTGCACATGACCGTGTGTTTTCCCCAATTGACAAACTTCGGGTTTCGGGGTTTCGTGATATCCGATGTCAAGAGTTCCTGTCCTCTTGAATCCCCGATCTCCGATGAGCCAATTCGCCGATATGGCCCTTTACGCGTTAGCCTCTCCCGGCTATACCAAGGTCCATGTGACCGCCTCTCATAAGACTGCAGCCTTATACCCTATCGGGGTTTCGGACTTTTCAATGCCGAAACGCATGGACTTCTTGTCATCAAGATTCCCAATTCTCCGAATCCCGATACGCTTCCCTTACGGGGATTTTCCCAGAAGTCGCGATTGTTGCCACGCATCCTCAAGGATGGACGGTCCAGATCATTCCCGGGACTTTCCCCCTAGAAATTCCCGATCTCCTGTCTTCGAGACTCCCGATTTCTCGATCGACGAAGTCCCGATATCCCGATGGTCACGCCTCTCGTCGGGATTTTTCCTCTGCCTGCAAGAGTTTAACTCACGTGCAACTCCTGACAGATCCGATGGCT
Source organism: Picea mariana (assembly GCA_032191745.1). NCBI lineage: Eukaryota > Viridiplantae > Streptophyta > Pinopsida > Pinales > Pinaceae > Picea > Picea mariana. Next base: position 13,867 of record JASDQU010189047.1, on the reverse strand, counting down.
ATCAGGTATTTGGACCAAGATCCGATGGTCTAGATCCCTTCTTCTGTGCACACTCCTTCTGCTCCCTGGACGCGAAAACCAACGGTCCAGATCTCGATCTCCGGATGATCTGATGGATGTTGTGCTCCCTTCTGAGCTTTCACACTCCTCCTTCCCAGACTTGGGAGAATTTTCCAAAGATCCAAAAGGCCTCGGCCTTTTGTTCTGTTTCCTTCTGTGAGCTCTTGACTTTGAGTTCGCCATGCAAATAAAAGCGCTAACTCCTCCTGAGCTTTTTCTCCTTTTGAATCCTCAAAGGATTCTTCAACTCCTGCACCTCTGCAGGGTATTCATATGCACACAAAAGTGCTTTCTGCCTGAGTTTTCATGTCGCTTCGACCTCCACAGAAACTCGGTTCTTCTTTCCTTTCTCCCGCAGATGGAGAATTTGATGCCCTCCTGGCTCTCCTTCACTCCAACAACCTCTTTCTTAGTCTATCAGGGTATTCAGTAACCCTGCGAAGATCCCTCAGTGGACTCTTCTTATGAATTCCAGAACTCAAAGAGTTCTCTTCTCTCTGTGCCTGTCTGCACAATGTCTCAATGCCCTCCTGGAAGAGTATCTTCTCACAGAACGTTCAACAGTTCTACCCTATGTGCACTCCTTGCACATGCTCAGTTCCCACTTGACAGATCTCTCAGAATCCTCAGTGATTCTAGCTTCTGTCTGAACTCACAACAGAGTTCTTCCTCAACACCCTGTGCCTGTGCTCAATGCCCACTTGGCAGAGCTCTACATAACTCACAACAAAGTTCTGTCTGCAACTGTGTTTCTCATACACAGCCTTGCCTCCAAGGTGTTCAGCAACCTTGAGGTCTTCCTCTAAGTTGTTGATTTCAGCTTCTGTGCCCACCTGGCATGTCTCTGTCTGACTCCGCAGAGTTCAGAAATGCATCCTCTGTGCACGGCTATCAGAACCCGCAACGTTCTATCACACCCTCCTGGTGTGAAGCCTCAAAGACCTCTCAAGCCTGAAATCAAGAACTCCTTCAAATGCAAACCTACAACATAAAAGAACACTCACAAACATTCATTCAACATAAAAATACATGCAGGAAAAACTGCTTATGTTTGTATTAAAATGGCAAATGCCTGTTTGTACAAGGGGGTTCTCAAGCTCTCTTTGGCTCTTCTCTTTTCGCTCTCTACAACTACAACTACTCAAAATGAGATACGAAAATCCCTTTTACCTGAGGGGGCTCTTCGAGCTCTTCCCTCCAGACTCACCTACCCTATTCAATTACAATGAATGGGCTGTCTAGTCCAGCATCTGGATCTAGATCTCAGCCTTACAGAACATTAAAGGCCTACCTACTCTATGCCTGCACAAAGGCACGACTCTATGGCTCAACAGCCTAAAACATTTAATTTACATTCAAATCAAAAATTGAAAACGAGGGCTGTGCCTCTCTTCAGCTTTGAATGCGTGCGCTTGACGTGGATGGCTGGTTGGCTGGCTGACTTGGAGAGATGCTCCTGCATCATGATTCAATAANTATGGCTCAACAGCCTAAAACATTTAATTTACATTCAAATCAAAAATTGAAAACGAGGGCTGTGCCTCTCTTCAGCTTTGAATGCGTGCGCTTGACGTGGATGGCTGGTTGGCTGGCTGACTTGGAGAGATGCTCCTGCATCATGATTCAATATGGGAGATGTAGGGTATCAAGTGGTCTTTTATGGAATCCACTATGATACTCATGGCATTGATGTCAACATCTTTGAACTTCTCCATAGCTGCAACGTTCTGAGGTTCCTTCTCTTCTCCTTCTTTAAACTCTGGCTTCACGATCTTTCCTTTCACAATATCCAACACTTTGTTCCTGGAAAGGATGAGGTAAATCCTTGTCTTCCACACTCTGAAGTTAGAAGCTCCATCTAACTTGTTCTCAGACTTCATAGAATTCGTCATGGCTTACTTGACTTGGTCAAACCCTAGATTTGACCAGAAATCCAAACTTCACGTCTTGGTCTTCTGAGAGTTCCAGTAGATGCACTGGGCTAGGGTGCACTAATATATCCAGAGAATAGGCCAATCCATTCACTTAAGGTGCCTCGACAAGAGGTTTAGGGTTTTTGCAACTGCTTCTGCTAGTAACCCTAACTACAGTGATTTTGGAAACTGCCCCTGCTAGTAACCCTAGCGACAGTTCCTCAACGAGCTCAATATCTAGTGGCTATGTTTCCTTATAGCATGTTAGGATGACTGAAGGGGTGTGGGCCCATAACCTATTAGAATATAGAATATGGTTTGCTCATTTTACCATTGATGATACCCTCGTCACCCAACCACAGGCCGAAGCCTCCCTCCGAGCACCTTAACCTTGACTAAGAATTCCTCCGAAAGTAAACCCTAGGATAGATAGCCAAACAAAGGACAACGCATCTCTCCCCAAGGATAGTGCAAAAAAAAAGACTGATCATATAGTCCCAAACCCTAGCCAAGAGATATCCAAGCCAATACTGAAACTAGCTGCTGCTGCAGCTGCAGCTGCAACCCTCCTCCAAACCTGTGCACTAGACTGCAACTACAGTGTGCACCAACTGGGAAACTGCTGCACAGAATTGGCTCTGTCTGCAACTGCTAAGATGCTACAAATGAGAACTGGTGCCCTGTATTTATAGTAATCCTGCCGGTTTGCTGGGGCCGACTTCTCCTTCTGGGTATGTGTCTGTTCAGTATATTATTATTATTTCTGGACGACTTCTTCTCTTGGAGGCTAATAGCCTAATATAAATGATCTTCTTGAGCTGACAAGGATTCTAGGGTTATTATCCAATTTATTAGGGTTTCTCTTGCTTCCCGGAGTCTTCTATTCTCGTCAGGTTCACATGTAGAGGTAAATACCTCCCGCAGCTACCATAATATTAACATCCAAGTTCTTTGTTTACATAGGGAAAAACCATGAGTGAAATGAAACATTTAAAGCCGTCCATTTCGAGTTTGAAATACAAGAAGGAAGGCTTGACTTTCAACAACAAAGATCCTATGTACAGTTCAGATCAGTTTTTAGATCGAGTAAAGAATAAGTCACGACCACCCGATATCATTGGAGAGAGATCGACGATGGGGAGGCATTGCGAGGATCAAAAAGAAAATTAAAGTTCCTACAAGTTGTGAGCCCGCAATGGCTTGACTTTCAATAACAAAGATCCTATGTACAGTTCAGATCAGTGGTTAGATCGAGTAAAGAATAAGTCACGACCACCCGATATCATTGGAGAGAGATCGACGATGGGGAGGCATTGCGGGGATCAAAAAGAAAATTAAAGTTCCTGCAAGTTGTGAGCCCGCAATCTCCCGTGGCCGTTGATCTTCAAGAAAGGGACACATGTTTGACGATATCACACTCCAGGAGGAAGCAAGCAAAAGTTGAGTGAGTAAAGGACTCCCGAAGGCCTGAAGTCTCAAAGTAAATCTGAGCCATTGAAGGCTGAGGACACGGGGAGGTGGATCTAACACTTTGGAGATACAACACTCCAGAGGGTTGTAAGAGCTATGCATTGAAAAGGCCCGAAGCCCGATCTCCTGAAGTAATTGTATACCATTGATCTCAAATCAACAAGAACAATTGATCTTTGGAGTATTATCACTGGAAGGTCTGAAGTCCCGAAGTTAACAAGAGGTTTCCATGTTAGATTCGGGAGATCATCCTTTGGGAGGTATTCCTACTCAGCATTCAAATCTCCCAAGCACAAAAATTGGCTCCATCTCTAAGCACAGTCTAAAAGCATTTTGGAGTTGGCAGACAGATAAGATTTAGCAGGGGCGTTAAAATAGCAGATGCGCCTAGATCGTAGATCGCGACTAGATCAATGACCACACTTCATTTAAGGGCCGTAACATGCTCGAGCGTTAAAATCCTTGAGTGGGACAAAATCTAAACCATGGTATTGTGGGAGAGATACATGGCGGAAGGTGGTGAGTTTCGGGCCCAAAAGCAGCGTGGGTCCAAACCTCTTTCAACGACCTCGAAATCATGTGCTCTTTCAGCACCGAATCCAATAGCAGCATGTGGCTGCCCACTAGTCGTCAAGCCTCGTCCCGATCTTGAGGAGAAATCAATTAATGAACAAGGACTAGTAGTTGAAATCTCGACTCACTCCATAAATGAAAAGCATTGGGGGTCTAGCCAAGGAGACAGAAAGTTGTCATCCCGAAGTACAACATAGGGTATTTTCTCCTGCACACCCATATTGATCAAGGTCTCCTTCTGACAAAAGGAACAAGACAGACAAGATAAGACACCATCTACTGTTTTGGGTATAAATACATCATTTGAAGAATATGCTAGGGTCAATGGTTGAGAAGAGCTCCCAATTAGTAATAGTTTGATAGAAGAGCTGTTCTATGGTTATGTATGAGACCTGTGCCTTTCTCATTAATAGAAGTCAACTTCTTTCATCATCTGTTTACTTTTGTGATGAAACACTCGTGCATGGAATATCTAGACGAGGTGTTGTAGTTGTATTGTAATGGAGGTTTGATTACAATGCTGCTGTACCCTGTTTCAATATTGTCTTTCATTGTCTTGTTTCCTCTTATGTTGAAATGCTCATGTATGGATGATCCAGATGAGTTGTTGTAGTTGTATTGTAATGGAGGTTTGATTATAATACTGCTGTGATATATTTCAGTATCTTAAACTTGAGTTTAAGAGTTCTCTTCTGCCTGAGTTTTTCTTCACCAAGCTGCTTGAAGGCCAGATGCTCATGGTAGACTTGTCCACTTTTCTCTCTAAGTCTTCCTTCTGCTCATCTTTAACCTTAACCATTGATTGAAGTTAATGAGGACCTCATTTCCTTATGCATTGCTTGTCCAGTTTTTGTGTTTAAAATTTCTTGTACCGGGCTTTGTCCATTTGACCTCCACTCATAAACCTACCTCCACCAACATTTTGATGGGTACTGGGCTTATCCTCTTGCAATCTGAGCGTGACTCTTAGTGCTAACAGATGGGATGATGGATTTGAAGATGGATTGTGGTGGTGATACCATAAGTACCTATCTCACTAAGAGAGAGTGTTAGATTTCTTAGCTTGGAGGTACTTCTGCATAGGTGGTGCCCAACATGTGTAAGTGACCAAACACATTTTCTCCCTAGTGACTTTATAATATGTTTTTATAAAGCACCTTTATAAAGTGATTTTATAAAGTTGGGTATTTATTTTTAAAGTGTAAAAGTGACTGTATGATGTTGTGGGTCACTTTAGTGACTTAAGTGACCTCAACGAATGATTAAGTTGTGACTATTGATCTCATGAGGGAAAGATCTAATCTTGACCATCAATCTCAGTGGAAGACCAAGGGTTAGGGTAGTTACACATTGAAATTAGATAAAGACAACTCACGAGGGAGAGAGGGGAGCACACTTTGAGGAGAGAAGAGTGGGAGGTGAAGAGTCACATTTCCCAAGAGAAATTTCTTACTTAGAGGGAAAGAGTAACAACAGAGGGAGTTGGAACACATCCCCAGGTGAGGGATAGGCACACACTCCAAGGAGAGAAGACTGCATTTATTGTTGTCTGTACTGTAGCTATAAAAGGAGGTCGTACAATATATATTGTTGGTCTTACATCAAAGGAAAGGGCACATAAATTGAGGGTTGTTTTATTAGCTAGTTGGATCGAATTTCTAGGCGCTTTTGCTGAGTTAAGACTGTTCTGCAAGGGACATGACAATGTTGTACATTTCTAGCACAATTTCCTAGGTCGTTTTAGTACTGTTTCTTACTGTACTGGGATGTATAGGCCATACAACCATGGCACAATTACCAAGAAAGAGTTCTGGTTCAATTCTCTAGGAGGGTTTCTTGCTGGAAGAAAGATAAGTACTATATTTAAATGTTGTTATAAAGGCTGATGTAACTTTGATATTTGCCCTAAAGTTGAATAAGAAGTTTTTCTCCTTAAATCTGTCATCTTTCCAGTGTATTCTTCAAGGGGCATAGCCCATAATTTTTGTGCCAAATGTGTGAATATGTCTATTCTTCATTGGTATTCCACTATTGATGGCTTAGTTAATGTGTTTCTTCCCATATGATGTTGTTGAATGTTAGTGTTTCTTACTACATTACAGTACTTGGTATATTGGAGGTTGAAACCAAGATTTAACTAAGTGTTAAGTTCATATTTTTCAATGGGAAGTGCTTACAGTACCTAGGACAAATGTCTAAGATTCATTTTAGCTCCTTTGGAGGGTGCCCGTCTTCACGAGGGTACTTGCACCTTAGGTGATCATTGCATGAGAGTTACCATAATTGTCTCTCATACAATAATTAGTTGGAACTGGACCCTCACCATCCCAGGCTAACCTTCAATCTCAAGACCTTCATTAGTTGAACTTGGGTTCTTCATTGATTAGACTCAAGGCCTAGCCACCCTGGGCTAATTTTTGGGAGAGTGAGTTTTCCTGATTGCATCTTAGAGAGTCTTTTATAGGAGTGTGTTGATTGTAAATTTTCCGACCCCATAAAAGGTCTTACATACTTTATTTCTTTTGAATAAGAGATTATGGTTAACATTCATGAGGATACCAACCAAGGGACCCCTTTCCAAGGAGATCCTTGTGTTTTTCCTTTGTTTGGAAACATTGGTGCACCCTTGATGGCCACCTTGAATCTTCATGGATTCACTTTGGGGCTACTAGTTTGGTTGTTTTCCGCTCATGAATGCTCTTGATGCTTCTCAAATAAGTACCTTATGTCAAGAGAATGAAGCTAATGTTGACCATTTCCCTTTTTAACCAATAAAATATATTCCTTCTCCTTCTGCCTCATTTGTTAAAATTTTATCTCCTAGTAACTAGAATCCTAAAAGGAATAGAAAGAGGAAGAATAAGAAGAAGTGAAGGAAAGAGTGCAAGTCACTAGCCACTCTAAGTCATGCTGGGGGAAAACAACCAACCATTGCAAGTCATGTTAGGGGAAAACAACCAGCCAATGCAAGTCATGTGATATTGTTGAGAAATATAGACGAATATGATGCAAGCCTAAGTTCCCTTGTAAAATTTTAAGTTTCCCTACCATTCCAAAGGTACAAAGAGTGCAATCCTTATCTCAAGGATATTATGCTCCTAAACCACCTTTGGTTTCCCAATATCCCATTCAACAATTAGTTGATGAAGTGTTTGAATCAATTCAATTTTTTACCAATCCCACTCTTCCCTCGAAGAGTGATATTTTTGAAGTGGTCGAATTGACGCAATCTCTACCCAATCTTGCTCTTCCCTTGAAGAGTGATGTGACCATCAAACATGTTTTCTTTACTTCTAGTTCATAACCTTCTAGACACGGGGGCATATTTTTCACTTTGAGCATGTTCCCTCTAAGCTTGAGGATCATTTCCTTCAATTGGAATAATCTAGTTGAGCCTTTCCTTCCTTCTTCTGCACCCCTCCAAATAAGGGTTGAATCTTATTCATTAAACATGTATCAATGTATAGTAGATGAAGGAGCCTCCACAATCATTTTATTCTGCTTAGCTTGGAAAGCTATGGGTTCTCCCAAGCTTGTATCAGATACTAGTTAGTTGTTGGCTTTTGACAAAAGACTTAGTGAACCTTTGGGGGTTTTTCTTTAGTTTCATATCACATCAGGTGAGAAGGCTTTCTTAGTCGATATTATAGTTGTGGATGGTACATTGGACTCCAATTTGTTCCTTGGGCATGAATATGTATATGCGATGAATGTTATTGTTTCTATGCTCTTTCATGTGATGCATTTTCCTCATAATAAAAGAATTGTCATTATTGATCAACTTGCATTTGATAATCACCATCATTATTTGACTCTAGATAATGCTTCCCCATTATATGTTCCCAGTATTTGGGCAGAATCTACCTCGCCATAGGTGAATTATGTGGCATCATATCCTAGGTGTTCAATTCCTTCTAAGAAGGAGCATTTGCACTCATGTTTGCATTTTCAAGAATTATTCCTAACAATTTATTCAATCATTACTTTTTGAGAAGGAGCCTTTGCACTCATGTTTACCTTGTCAAGACATGGTCCCAATAATTGAATTGCTCATTGCTACTAGGAAGGATTTTTCTCAATCATGATGGCCTTCTTAGGACTTGGTCCCAACAATTGATTTGACCATTGCTACTGATAAGTATATTTTTCAATCATTTTTACCTTCTTGGGATAAGGTCCTGGCAATTGATCAGGGGATTTATACAATGGGGGCATTGGAGCTAGTTCTCCCCCCTGTTGGTCTGAGTTAATGTTGGACATATTTTCCCTCTAGGATGATGTTCTTCTTTTGTATGAAGCTCTCCTAGAGGCTATGATCGATTCTAACATTTCTTCGAATACTTCCATCCTTTCCAAAGACCATCTCTTTGGATTGGACCCATTTGAAGACAAAACTAGACTTGATTTTCCTTTTGAGTCTAATCTCATTGCTTGTGTATCCTCAAAATTTGGCATTTTTGAGTCTTTAGAATTTATCATTGAGCTGCAAGTTGGTGTTCCTTATGTGTCTTATTTTTTTCATAGATCTTCAGCCTGTTATGACCATGAGTTTGTTCCTACAAAATTTGTTGTTTAATTTAGCTTTGAGTTTGTTCCTACAAAATTTGTTGTTTAATTTAGCTTTGAGTTTGTTCCTACAAAATTTGTTGTTTACTTTAGCTTTGATCTTCCTTTTGAGTCTAATCTCACTATTTGCAGTTCATGAAGCCTTAAGCCTTGGTGTTCTTGAGTGTTCATGTTCTCTTAGATATGGTTTATCTTTTAATAACCACTCCATATGTTAGTCCCTTGTTTTGGCTCAAAATCACAAGGCTCTAGTCCCTTGTTTTGGCTCAAAATCACAAGGCTCTTGTTGAGAATGCTTGGTTATCAACTCTTCAATTTTTCAAACGAGGCATCAACAAGATCACTAATATATTTGACACACATAAAAGGGATTGTTTGTAGTGACCATATCTAAAAATTAAATTTCACCTAAGCAATCTTGATAGGATAGTATTGGATTGCATCATTTCCTTTCTCTCTTGATTAAGTTGGGCCTCTAGGTTGTTGCTACATGGTAGAGGGATTGGGAATGGAATAGAACTAAGGCATTTGAGAGATATAGGTCAACAAATAGATATCAGACTTCCCGGGAAGCGAATATCCCATTATCAGAATGGAATAAAGCCTTGGACCAGAACGAGTATTTTGTTTCCGGTAGGAATCCAGCCACTCTTCTATAACCCTAGATGAACCAGCCCTACACAGCATCTTCAAGAATGTGTAATAGGCGGTCACAGTATGACTGTAGCCATTCTGCTGCCCGCCCCACTCAAAGAACTTGATGCCTAATGCCACATCTTTCTGAAGCTTCAAAACCCTAATCACACATTGTTCAGTTAGGGTTAGGTTAAGACTTTTAAGTGCATGTTCAGTTTCTGAACCCCAGTTTCCTCTTGAAAGAATCGAGTTGATATCTTCTACTTGGGTTTGCATTTGTGTATTTTGGGCTGGCTTGAATTGCATAAACCATTGTTTGAAGGAAGATGAGATTGATTTTTTTAATACTCTGATCATGAGATTCTTGCAGACGGTCTACATCAAATCCTAATGTTGAGTAGCAATATATTCTCTGACGGCCCAACAAGTAATTTGAAGCCAGTGATAGAAAGTAATGCTTACCCTTTCCCTGAATGAGCGAATTCACGCTGAAATGCAAGAGAAGGGATGATTTTGTGCATCGTCCCAGCATCCCACGACGTTGGAATCCTGATCAGCGAATGAGTCCCATGCAGGTTCAGTGTTGTCAAATGTCAAATGCGGCATCGAAAAAACAGTAAGGAATATGTGGATAGTATAGCATGTTACTTACTGGTTTGGCGATGGCGCTGCACGAGTTGTTTTGTATGACATTTCATTCACGAGTCTGCTTCTCTTTTTTTAGCGAGACGCAGTACAAATTTGCTTCTCTTTTTTTAGCGAGACGTAGTACAAATTTGTCACAACTCGATGGACAATTCATGTATGAAAGGCGTCCAATGCAAATTGTATTGTTGGGATATCCATCATTAGATATGAAATGCTTCATGGTGTAAATTGCAACGTAGGGGAAGTTAATTATCGTTAATGTATTCTCAAGAGGTCTAGCATCATATGTTGTATGCATGGAAGTCCCATGGATAGCACAGATAGTAAGACGTGTGTACACTTTTGGTTTGGGGAGAGGTTATGGGTTCGAGCCTTGTGTCCTTGGGGTCGCGGTTTAGCATCTCATATCATCTATGAAGTGGGGAAGAATCGAGTGAGTTTCAGAATTTTTAATGGAAAAAAAAAATTATATGCATGAATAATGGTTCGTCTTTTATATAGTATACACTATAATGTTGGGTGTTATGACTAAAGCTCTGTCCTCCTATCATATATATCATATATATTGTCCTTGGTTGATAAAATGAATTTAGCTTTGTCCTCCTATCATATATATCATATATATTGCATTTATTATTGCACTACATGACAAATACCCCATATATATTGTATTTAATGTTGCATTGTTTAGTGCATAATGTTTGTTTATATTAAATGGCATTTTACTCTAATAATTATAATTTATTGAACACAACTAGATAATGATTTTACTATAATAATTATAATTCGTTGAGGATAGATATAATCTACTTAAGGGGTGATGATGTGCCCAACCCACTGCACCACCTTACCATCCTCGCTACTATGTGGTGGTCTTCCCAAATGGGGTGTTCTTCAAACCTCTTTTGGCACATTGTGCAACCTCTCTGTGGCATAATGTGCAAGTCCTATGTATGGTTAATGCCACATAGTAGTGCCAACACAATGTCGTCCTATAGCTCTAGATGTAATCCATACAAACATGAGGATAGACGACGTACAACATCACATTGTTTGACAAAATTTAGCCTCTTCCATTATAAATCAATCAAGAGTGTGGTGGAGAGATGTTTTCACAAAAAGTTTATCGTGAAATAGGTGCATATGGAAACCTTATTATAAAAAATTCCAAAAGATAGCTAGCCTAGGGCATAGTTCATTATTGTTGTAGTTTTTCTCAAACGAGAGAGTGATGGAGCAAAGTTCTTGTCACATGTGGCATCACTCAACTCAAAGTGATTTGTTTGCATAATAACTAGCATGGGCCCATATAAACGTGCCCTTGAAGTTTTCCTACATCAATATCAATATCTGTCTACTTAACTCAAGAATTCGATATCATCTCCATATGGATACGAGTCCTTAATCAAAATATCAAGTCCGAGCATTGTTGTGATTTACAACATTGCTTAAGGGTTGAGACTCAAGACCTTTTACTTGTGAATACATGTCCTTAATCAAAACACTTATTCTTTATGTTTATTTTGTGGGTCTATTACACAAAAAGAAGACAATGTGTAACAACCCCTTTGTTACGACATAAAGTAAGTGAGTACAGTAGTGGATACATTTTTTTTTAAARACATCAAAGAACAAATGTTACTYGACATTAACATACTTCAATATTACAAATTCATTTCCCATTTACATCCTACAYTGCAAGTTTCATTATACAACATCATTGATACTAACAWAATAAATCATAACACAAAGCAATCYTGGATWTCTACCCATCCAACCTACYTGCAAGGTTARGACCTCCAAGRCACATARTCAACGCTCAAGTCCARGATTCATCYRAKTGATTTTGACCATTTAAGGTCTCAAGAHTGGCRWYTGTTYTGAGGAACAAGGAAGCATCTAATTCTYGTACCCAAACTCAAATCTAGASTCAAGATTAAAATAACAKTAAGGTACTTAATYATAACACAAATTTAATCATTCAATTCCTCAAATACTAGACAAGTTTTCCTTCCCTTAAAGGTTACAATAACAATAATTAACCATCATCTAGATAATATGCCATCTCTTTATGAAATATATCATATAATTATTACTCACCATTAAACAAAAATCTCTTCCCTCAAGGAAATACAAGCCTCAATCATTATTCAATATTGTAACAACCCTCCATTGTACAAACCAAGTAAGTAGATACTATGAGTTAGCATAATATATATATATATTATTGAAAGAGAAAGGAAGAGAAGAGAATCTTTCAAACACTGAGAGGAAACTGTAAGTTTACTCTGTAGTTTCTGAACTAAAAAGATTGTGATGAAGTAATTATGCAACTGTGTGATTGTCTATTCTGAGAATGAGTTAAGATTTTGTTTTAAGATCCAAAGTTTCTCTTATGAGTGTCACAGTGCAAAGTATGCCCAGTAGCAACACTAGAAGTTCACAGACGAGCCCCTTGAAAGCCTAAAGCTTAGGAGAAATAGTGCAAGGTGTGCACAGAGACCCCTCAAGGTGGGTGAAGGCCTTAAACTTCTGAAGAACGAAGCTTAGGAGAGACAATGCAAAAATTACACAGAGTAGGTGCAAGAGTTGCGCAGGTGAATTTTCCAAGTCCCAAGCTCGGGAGGGAGACACACCATGTATGCCAGAGGTTGAGTCATCTAGGTGATGAAACTCAAGGAGGGATAGTGAGGGTAAGTCCGCAGGAGGATAAATTCTTTGGTTTAAGTTTGAGTGGACGAGATCTATTCAGGAGGATTCAAAAGCTCACATAGTCATTGGATAAGGAGAAGGGGCGCGATAGTTAAACGCCAAGTCCTTCGGACTTCGTTGCTTCGACAAATTTGAGTTGTTTGTATTAAGTGAGTCCCAAAGCTCTGAAGTCATGGAGTGAATCTACACCTTAGATCAGTGGGAAAATGTGAGTTCTTGGATCCTCAAGGGGTTTGGCGATTCGGCAAGTTTGAGCTGTAACTGTCTAAGGGCTAAGAAACCCTGAAGCTGTGAAGTCCCAGAGTAAAGGACAGTCGTGGGTCTAGAGATCAAACGCGGGCCGTTAGATATTTGAGACTTCGTCCTTCATAAGTTCGGTAGTTCGACACTCTAGCTAAATTGAGTCGTAGTTGTTAAGGGCTAAGAAACCCCAAAGCTCCGAAGTCCCAGAATAAAGGACAACCATGGATCTAGTGATCGAACGAGGATCATTAGATCTTCAAGCCTTCATCCTTTGGAAGTTCGGTAGTTCGACACTCTGGAAAATTTGAGTCGTAGTTGTTAAAAGGTAAGGAACTCTTGGAGTCCCGAAGTCCGGAGTGGACATCAATCGTTGATCAAAGGAGAGCGTGATTCGTTAGATCCCCGAGCCCTTTGGCGGTTCGGTGATTCAGGTGAAATTAGTTCAAATTTGTTGGTACGGAGAAAATCCGAAGCTCGGAGTCCAGGAGTAGATCTCCACCATAGATTATTGTGTGAGGATAATACCTGCCAGCCGTCCGATGAAAATTCATAATCGTTGACGAAGGAAAGTGGAAGGACAAGGTAGAACCTACATCTGTCAGTCAATATCGCTTATGACCCATTTCGATCAGTAACACTCTGGATAAATGAGAGTGTTGGAGTTGAAGAATCCTCTAGAGCGTCAGAGTCCTGGAGCTCCGAATAGTGCCTTTTGGGCCAACGCTAGGTTCTAGCCCACGGTCACATGCATAATTGTCAAGGTAAAAAGGGCTATCGCCTACGGTTAAAATGAAAGTCAAAACTCCAGAAAAGAAAAAAAAATTGATAGCGAACCAATAGGTTCTAAATTCTTAGATTCACAACTTGACAATGACCCTACGATTTTTCGCAAAAAATTGGATTTATAAAAATTAAACAGAGACTCCACGCTACTAATAAATTTGGAATCATCAACAAATTCAACAGAGAATCCACGATATAAATTCGGATTTGAATTAACTTAAACAGAGATACCACAATAAGAATAGAATTCAGATTTAATTAAA
>JASDQU010189044.1:5625-17754 GCA_032191745.1 Picea mariana | reverse complement strand
TTATTTAAGTGGTTTTTTGAGGTTTTGTTCAGCATGGCTTTGGCTAGGAAGAGGCATGAGTTGGCCTGATGCCAGGTAAACCTGTGTGGTGCATTTTAGGGTTATAACAGTGAAGAGGAGCCCGAACTAGGTTCAAGGAGCAGTCACTGATCTTATTGTAAGTAACTTTGTGAGATTAATAAAAGGATTACTTTTTCTGTCCCAGATATGATGTGTTCAACTTCTATGTTTGATTTACATGTTATTATGACATCTTACCCACTAACTCATATATAATATGCATGTTCCTAGTTCTTTGTTTGTCTGTTTATGAATGCAGGTTGGCCTTGGGAGGAGATTTGCAGTCGAGGAGAAACTGAATGCAAAAGGATCGACACTGGATGTGGAGTTTAAGGTAGAGTTACCGTATCCTTTTATCTTGTGTTTTATGCATGAATGTGGGATGTATTTGGGGTAGTTGGTAAAAATTAGGAGACTTTAAACGATTAGCTATGCCTACATGTTGAACCCTAGTGTAGTCCATAGGGGGGTTTTCCCACTATAGCAAGAATGTTTAATCTTGTTCATTTCACCCTGCAGTTCATTCACTCCAAATCTCCTATCCTTTCTGGTAGGCGATGGACTTGAACTACTATGTTCCCTCCTCTTGGAGTGCCCTTGGGAGTGATGATGGTTTCTTCTAACACTCATTGATTTTCTCTTCTCATCAGGGGGCCTGTGTCTTCCTGATTTACTGGAGTCACTCTCCTTATCTAATTATTCTCAATTCTTTCCAGGCTCTGCATCAGCTTTATGTTGAATTCTTCTTATTGTTCCCTGTCTTTCATGAGATTTTTGGTATCTGCTCGGTGAGTCTGGGCATCTTTCTGCAACTTTTTAATGATTTTCATCATGTTCCCTTCTTTATATATTTCTTCTCCATGTCCATCGAGGTTTTTCCCTTCAACCCCCAAATAGACATCCATTCCCCTAACTTCATCCTCCGAACTACAAGCATTTTGTGCCTCCTCCATTTATCTGCACTATGCAACAAATCAGTTCAGTTATGACAATAGTGAATTCTGCAAATGTCCAGTCAACCAAAATTTTGTCAAGCTATCAGACTTTAATAATTTTCCAAAATAAAACAATCTGATTCAATAAAAAAAATATTAGATTCCATTTTCTGCAGGTCTTGGTTGGTCAAGAACCCCTTGGGCTTCAATCTCTAAGCCCAGTTCTATTCTGCAACAATTTTTGGGTGTTAGCACCCCCCTTTTTTTCATCCCTTGGTTCGCATGTGAGTATGGTTGTGGTCCAATGCTTACGATTTGGGTGCTTATCCAGAGCTATGAAACTTTGAGATTCAGGCTTTGGAGGTTTCCCCTTCTTCTTCACATCCCAACATCATAGAACAATGAATTGGAGAACGCACGAAGAATGACAGATCTATGGTCCACCTTCCTTCATGCATGACTTCTTCCAAAGTGTCAAGTCTCCATGCTTCATGATATGGAACCCCATGTCCACTGGGGCCCACAGTTTCCGTGCTTGACCTAATAAATACTGAAAAATTCATATCAACTTTAGTAGTTTTCAAATTCTGGGGACATGGGCTGGTGGTTTTGGAGTAACCCACCGATCAATCCATAATTTTCCCCACACTGACACATACCCCTTCTAGGAAACTGTGGTTTGGATTGCGGGACCACCTTGTAGAATCATCTATCATGCAACTTTGATCTCTGCAATTCCTCCTATCCCTTGATCTTGATAGATCGTGACCAAAGTTAATGCGGGCCCGATCCATGTTTAAATACCTTTTGGCACCATCAGGTGTGCCACTCAGCAAGACACACAAATATGACACATGGTCCAATCAGGCGGGTGACATATGTCACGTCCTAACTACATTTCCATCTTACCAAGCTTCTTAACTCATTGACACATGGCACACATCCCATCTGTCCAAGTTATCCCTAGTGACATCAATAGTACACATCACTCCAGGACTTCAGGCTTCGAAAGATTTCACCTTAGCATACCTGGTTTCTTCCGAACGCCTAACTCTAAAAAAAGACGATATTTTGACACATGTCTCTTACGATGAGTAGTTCAGACTAGCTCTGGACTTCTAGACTTCAGGATTTTGTTCTCTATTCACACCTTGTTTCTCCCAAATGTCGCATTCTCGAACAAGCTAACTTGCCGACATGTGTTCCTTTCTTGGATCGACAGACATGAAATACATGAAGTTGACTCTGTCTTCTCTATAGGTGATCGAGAGTTGTGACCTCAGCTTAACCTTTGGGATCTTATCTCACTTTGCAAGATCAACAGTCGTGTTTTAGTGAACCGTGAAGATCAATGACCATGAGTGACTGCGGGAACTCAACTTGCTCATGCTTTAATTTCCTTCCCGATCTCCGCAATCTCTCCCCACGGTCGATCTCCCCTCAATGATATCTAACGATCATGACTTAATCTTCACTTTATCTAACATATCAACTTCAAACCTTACGATTGCAAACCCCCCGGTTACTGTAGTTTCTTTTCTATGCTATCTTTCTTGAATTGTTATACTGCCTGAGCTTCCAAAAAAATCCAAGGTGGTCTCTTAGCACTCCAAAATGTTATGAAATTAAAATTTTATCCTTCTCAAAAACAATTTTCTCTGAACTTTTGATTCCCTAACCACTTATATGGCCTAATTCAGGATCAATGTTGAAAACTCGGCTCTGAACTTCAATTTTGTCCATTTTGACAACAAATCATTTCCAAAACTTTTTCTTCATCTTCCACTAACATGGCCCATCCAGGCTCAGTGTTGAAACCATGGCTCTGATACCAATTTGTAATGTCCCCAAACACTAACAGGTATGGAAAGGTCACTGCAGAATTTCACTATAATACCATTTTTTGGTAGCCCCGACCACCCAGGCTCGGCCATGTAACACCACCAGCGGAATTCTAAGCTCTAGTAGCATATTAATTGTTCATCCTGGAGTACATATATATTACATGAATTCTAATGAAATGAAAGGCAATAGAATATATTGCTATCATACTGACTCATGCAAAAGTGACTGTAAATCATACATGCAACGAAAGAACATGATAACATTGTAAGAATCACAGACATGAAAAACATACATCATTAAACATAAAATTGATACTTATCTTTGGATTGTGAAGACCATCGACTATGTGCAGACCTTCCACGAACCTCCCAACCTTAGACCACACTACTCATCACTCTCAATAGTGGTTCACCCCCAAGATGGGACTAAACTCCACCGAGCAAGGGATTCCCAGGCTTGGTAAGGCTAACAAGAAGTCACACAGTTCAACAGGAAGGATTCTCTTAGGAGCCACTTACACCCACTCCTCATGGACTCTCATTCCCCACATACATGTCCCACCCTAGGAGTATACACCTTCATTATCACATAGCTCATCAAATGATCAACCTCCCTTCTAGGGCTTCAACAACAGGCCATACATGAGCTCTTAGATCTATGTAGCTGCTACTTGACTCCCTCTAGGAGAATTCACTTCCTCGGCACACTCTTTCACCTGGAGAAAGTTTCTCATAGGCCTGACAACCTACCTCTTAAATCTATGCGCCTAACAACCCGCCTTTTCAAACCATAGGTCTATCAACCTATTTCTTTTATCCATCTCATAAGACAAATGGGCAAGGGCGAAGGAAACAACTTCACTCAGTTAAGGAAGAGTACGACTCCCAAAAATACTAGTGCATGAGTGAAATTGTCAGGATAAAAGTGGTCGACTGGTCAAAGAATCGTGAGAATGGTGTGAATGGTTAGAATCAATGTTGTGTCCCTGAACCTCTGTGAGTCCCCCTCCAAAAAACAATAATTCCCACTTAAAAATGCATGTGCTTGAGCTGACACATGTCGCTCATGAAGCACGTTCCTTTCCATTTTGAAGTCTTTCCCTCTTCCCAAAGGAACTTAGGATATAATAATATCCTTCTATCAACATTTAAAATAATAATAAATTATTCTTGGACTTAATCTCTTAAGCTTAGTCCCCATTTATAGCCTCTCAGCCCCCTCTCCCTTACCCAACCTAGTGGAGCTTAGTCTCCCATACTCTTTCTTCATGGGCGGTCTATAGGAAATGATGTTTTTATATTAATAATATGCATATTTACATGTACAAAAGAGGCTCCTAGCCTTTAACACCTAGGCTCTCCAGCCTAATAAACACATAATCCTATCGACTTATAATTTCTTAGCTCACCAGCCTACAAAACATGTTACAATTCATAAATACTACTGGGGCTCATCCTTGGGGATATTACAGGTATTCTACAACCAAGAAGATGAAATCATAGGGTTGAATGTCCAGTTGGGTATGGAAGGAAATAGCTCCAATGAACATGGAGGAGAAAAAGAGGAAGACATAAATATGGCTGAGACCATCAGAAAATTGTAGACAGATGTTGAGAGCCGCAAGGATGATAATGAGAGGATTTTGAAATCCAAGGAACAAGAAGAAGACTTCAATACGAAGTTAATTAAAATCTTGGACAAAATTGAAAATAAGTTGGATAAGGAGAGTGGCTCCAGCAAATCATGAAGCCACGAGAACGTTTCGGAAAAAGGAATGTCAAGGAGTGGTAGAAAACATCACCATCACTCCCAAAGGCATTCCAATAGGAGAGCACACAACAACTCAAGTCCATCCCCTATCAGGAAGCATCATAGGAGGTCTGGGGTGGATGAATAAGATCAAACCTCCTACTTTTGATGGAGAGCACAAGAAGGATGAAGATTATGAGACATGGCTACTAGGCATGAGGAAGTACATCCAATTGCATAACTATTATTCTCATGTGGAAGGAATAATTGCTATCTATCAGCTGAAAGGAAAGGCATCCATGTGGTGGGATCAACTTGTGTAAGTGCAACAAATCAAGGAGAAAAATGTGACTTGGAAGGAATTCAAGAAGATTTTTGAGAAGAAATACCTGACCATGAGGTATAATGACAAAAATATGAAAGATTTCTTTGAAATCAAAATGGGAATCATGACTATTGATGAATATGAGAGAATATTTTTAGAGTTGTTGAAATATGTCTCCTTCATCAAGGATGAGACAATTAAGATCCAGAGGTACCTAAGTGGAATGCGATCTTTCATCAGTGAAAATATCCAGTATGATGATCCCAAGACTTTGGAGGAAACCATAAGGAGAGCAAAATGCTTATATCATCAACAAAAAGGAAATCGTAGTTTCCAGAAGGCTTGGGAGGAAAAGAGTAAGTTTAAGATGGAACAGAGGTAGAAGGGTAACAAGCCACCCTTTTTCAGAAATAGTCCTCAAGTATATCCATATTTTAGAGAGCACATAATGGTTGAGGTATGTGGGAAAAGGCCAAGGAATACATCTATTCAATGTTGGGGTTGTAAAAGAGACCATGCGTATAGAGATTGTCCTCACAAAAGTGACACAGTGAGAGTTATCCACAATGTACAACAAGAAAAAACAATGGAGGACATGGGAAGAAGTGTACCAAGAATCTATGCATTCCTAGACAACAAGAAAGCAGAGTTTCAATCATACATGATTGAAGTAGAAGGTATGATCAATAACCATGCCTTTACTATTTTGATAGATTCATGAGCTAGTCATCGTTACATAGATCCTAAAGTTGTGGAAAGATTGATTTTTCCAAGAATCAAGCATGGAAAATATTGGTCGGTACAACTGGCTAAAAGAGCCAAGAGAAAATTTGTTGAGATGGTTAAATCATGTCCAATAGACATGAATGGGATAAGTACTAAGGCATATCTGAACATCTTGTTGTTGGTTTCATATGATTGTCTAATTGGTATGAATTGGTTGGATTGACACCATGTTGTCTTAAATTGTCATAACAAGGCATTCACATTACTGGATGAGGAAGGGAACCCAAGAGCATTCCAAGGAATTCCTAGGGAAGTTACTATCTAAGAGATCTCAGCAATGCAGCTGAAGAAGTGTTACAGGAAGGGCTGCCAAATATTTGTAGCTCATATGGAGGAAGAACCTAAGTATAAGGTGCCAAATCTGGAGGATCATTCATTTCTTAAATATTTTGAGTATGTGTTTAACGAGATACCAGGACTACCCCCAAAGAGAGATATTGATTTCTCTATAAATTTGATGCTTGGAGCAGCCCCAGTATCAAAGACTCCCTACATAATGAGTACACCAGAATTGAAGGAGTTGCAAATGCAATTCGAAGAGATTTTGAAGAAGGGGTATATACACCCAAGTGTGTCACCTTGGGGTTCCCCAGTATTATTTGTGAATAAGAAATATGGGACATTGAGGTAGTGTATTGAATTCATACAATTAAACAAAGTGACTATAAATAAAAAGTATCCTTTGTCGAGGATCGATGATCTATTTGATCAGTTAAAGGATGAAAGGATATTCTCTAAGATTGATCTCAGGTCAGGATATCATCAAGTAAGGATCAGACATGAAGACGTCAGCAATACCACCTTCAAGACAAGTTACATTCATTATGAGTTCACAGTGGTTCAATTTGGGTTATCAAATGCACCAACTGTTTTCATCTACTTAATGAATGATGTTTTTCGGGAATATCTAGAAACTTTTGTCAATGTCTATTTGGATGAAATCCTTGTATATTCCAATTCATAAGAATAACATGAGAATCACTTGAGGATGGTGTTACAAGTGCTAAGAGAGAACCGATTGTATGCCAAATTGAGCAACTTCTCATTTTATCAAAACTGAATTCACTATTTGGGACATACAATATCTGAAGAAGGGATAACAGTGGACCCTGAAAAGATTGAGGCCATTAAAGGGTAGAAAACACATAATAATGTGACATAATTCATATCCTTCATGGGTCTATATGGATATTACAAAAGATGCATTGCAGGGTTTTCGATCATTTCTCACCCAATTACTAATTTGCAAAGGAAGGGGGTGAAGTTTATGTGGACAAAAAAATGTGAAAAGAGCTTCCAACAATTGAAGAAGTTGTTAAACAGTTCTCCAATTCCGAGGATCATTGATCGGAATGAAGATTTCATGGTTTGCATAGATGCATGTATAGAAGGACTTGGTGAAGTCCTCAGTTAGAATGGGTTTGTGATATTTTTTGAATCCAAAAAATTGAAAGATAATGAAAGGTTGTATGCCACTCATGATTTGGAGTTGGAAGCCATAATGCATGACTTGAAGAAGTGGAGGCACTACCTCATGGGAAAGAGGTTTTAGCTGAGGACAGACCATAATGGTTCGAAATATTTGTTTGAACTACCAACATTGAATGCTAGGCAGAGCATATGGTTGGAATTCCTCTGTGAGTATGACTTTGATATTAAGAACATCAAAGGAAAAGAGAAAAACGTGGTTGATGTGCTCAACAGGAGAGTGCATGAACTGCATGCTACAACCATCAACATGTATCAAACTGATCTTAAAGGAAGAATTTATGAGGCTGCAAAAGTTGATTTGTAGTACATGGAATTGGTAACAAAATTGCAGAAAGGTAAAATACAATAGAAAATTGAAGATTATGAATTGGGAAATGATGGAATTCTCTTGTACAGAAACATAATTTATGTACCCAATTCTCATGAATTGAGGAGTATGATTTTAAAAGTGATACATAATGTACCTTATGCTAGATTCCCAGGATACCAGAAAATAGTTTCAATAATCAAGAGCCAATATTATTGGCTAGGCATGAAGAGGGAGATTGTTGAATACATTGCTAAATTCTTGAAGTGTCAAAGGGTCAAGGTTGAGCATAGACACCCAGCTGAGTTGTTGCAGCATTTACCCATTCCTGAGTGGAAGTGGGAATTGGTGACAATGTATTTCATAACCAAATTTCCTAGAACAAGAAAGTAGCATGATGTTATCATGGTGGTGGTGGAAAAGCTTACAAAAGCTTCCCATTTCATTCCTATCAAGGTTACTCACAAGGAAACTAATGTTGCTGATATTTATATGAGGGAAGTATCACACTTGCATGGCATACCCAAGACAATTGTGTTTGACAGAGACACAAGTTTTACCTCAAAGTTTTGGAAGAGATTATTCAAAGGGTTCAGAACAAATATGAACTTCAACACAACTTATCATCCCGAGTCTGATGGGAAAACAGAAAGGGTGAACCAAGTTATAGAGGATATACTAAGGATGTACATCATAATCAAACCATATAAAGGAGAAGATTATCTACACTTGGTATAATTATCCTACAACAATGGGTACCAAACATCACTAAATATGAGCCCATTTGAGGCACTTTATGGAAGAAGTACAACACACCAATAAGTTGGGACAACCCAACTGACAGAGTAGTGATTGGGCCAGAGTTGCTCATAGAAATGCAAGAGTAGATACAAAAGATTAAACAGAATTTAAAGGCTACCCAAGACATGAAGAAAAGCTACGTGGACAAGGGTAGAACTCACAGGGAATTTAAAGTGGTTGATCATGTTTTATTGAAGGTGAAGGCCAACAAAAGTTCCCTGAAGTTGGTAAATTGTTCCAAGTTGGAAGCCATATATTGTGGGCCATTTGAAATCCTAAAAAGGATTGGACCATTATATTACATTCTTACATTATCTACATCCATGTCTATACATAATGCATTCCATGTATCATTTCTTAATAAATATATAACTGATGTTAATCATGTTATTGATTGGAATGTGATTCTGGTGGAGAAAAAACATTATTTTCAAATGCATCTCGTACCCATTATGGACTGGAAAATCAAACAGATTTGGAATTGAGCCATAGGTCTTGTAAAGGTTGAATGGACCTAGTATGGTCCTGAGGACGCAACTTGGGAGCATGAAGATGCTCTGTGGGCAAAATACCCACATCTTTTTGAAGATTTTGAAAAATAGTGTTGATGTTATGTAAATGAGTTGCACTGAGCAGAGTGAAAAAAATAAGGGAAGGGGATTGTAATACCCCAAGGCTGAGCCCCTGTTGAATTGTAATGATGTTTAATGAAGTTTACAGGCTAGTAAGAAAAGTATTTATAAGTTGGGAAGTTTATATGTTTATTAGGATGGAGAGCCTAGATGTTATGGCCAATGAGACTATTTTTGTATATGTAATATGCAGATCATTAATAAAATACATAACTACGTGTAGACCAACCACAAAAGAAGAGTTATGGGGGACTAATCTCCATTGGGAAGTGAAAGGGAAAGGGTGTTGAGAGGCTAGGAAAAAGGGGCTAAGATTGAGGGCTTAAACCAAGGGAATATTATAATATATTCCTAAAATACTAAGGTTCGACATAACCTATTATCCTAAGTTCGTTTGGGGAGAGGAATGAACTCCAAGTGGAGAGGAATGAGCTCCTGGAGAGCCAAGTGTCATCTAGGACACATGAAGATTTATGTGGGAAATTCCATCGTTGTGGGGGATCTCTCACCATTATGACGATTCTTTCCATCCTTCCCAGGCATGCATGCATTGACTCATGCATTGAAAAGGAACACAGTCAACCATTTTACACCATTGATGAACCCTTTTCCATCCTGAACCTCTATAACCTGCACGCATTAGTATTTTTTTGAGCTCGTACCCTATCTTACCCGATTTTTTCTATTGTGGCTACCTGTTGGACTTAAGAGCTGGATAGAAGAAGAAAGTTGTCAGGCCTGTGGTTTGAAGAGGTGGATTGTCAAGCTCGTGGGTTGAAGAAGCAGGTTTTCAAGCTTGTGATAAACTCTCTCGAGGTGAGAGAGATTGTTGGGGAAGTGATTTCTCCTGGAGGGAGTCCAACAATAGCTACAGATCTTTGATAATTCCTTATATGGACTGCTGTTGAAGCCCTGGAAGGGAAGTGGAGTAGCTGATGGACTCTGGAATAGTGAAGGTGTATATTCCTAGGGTGGGACAGGCATGTGGGGAATGAGAGTCTGTGAGTGGTGGGTGTAAGTAGGATCCCTAGAGGGAATCCTTCCTGTTGCATTGTGCAACTTTCCATAGTATCAGCCTAGCATAGGATTTCTTTTACCCTGGGTGGATTTTAGTCCCCGCTAGGGGGTGTCCCACTGCTAATAGCATGGAGCAACATGGTATAAGGTTGGGAGTTTCGTGGAAGGTATGCACAAATTTGGTGGTATTCTCATAAAAATATAAGTATCATTTCTATGTTAATTGTATTTTGTGTATCTTATACATGTGTTATAATGTTATGTGTATTGATTGTATATGTTGCATGTGTAGTCTCACTGTTATCTCCACATTAATCTATATTTTGGAAGAATGTTTATGTCTATTTAAATTTGCATTAGATATATATTTTTATGAGCTCAAACAGAGCATTCATATCCCAGTAGATTAAGACTGGGGTGTTCTACAAATATGTATCAGAACTTGGTTAGTTTGGTTTTGAGATGGTATTTTCTGGCCTGAGTGGTTGGGGGATGCTACAAATATTGTATCAGAGTAAGATAGTTTCAAGTGGAATTCCCCAGCCTAGGTGGCTGGGTATGTTACATCATTGGAGGAATCAATATATTCCTACCAAGCAACAAAGTAGAGGCTAGTGCCTATGTTGCATGTGAGGAAGAGGTGCAGGAGGAAGCCATAGAAGAGGCCATGGGGCCAAATGTTTTTAAAACCATAAATTTGTGTGTTGTGGAAGAAGAAGAAGAAATACATCTAGAAGATACTATCATGGATAAGGAAAAGAAACAAACATTGAAATATTCCCAAGAAATGGGAAAAGAATAGCATTCAGTGGAATTGCTCATGAATTTCAGAAAGGGAGATGAATAGAGGACGACTGCAAAATTAGAACCTGTAGAAGGAGAGAGAGAGAGAGAGAAACATGGATTTTGTTGATCTGTGTGAAGAATTGGAAGCCCTGGGAGAAAGGGTAATAGGCCAGAGTCATCTCATCCGACAGGTCAAGTTGGAGATTAATGAAGGAAAGGAAATGCAGCAGAGCAGAATACACGAGAGAAGTTAGCCCATGGATCAGTTGGAAAAGGATATAGAGGAAATAAGAAGGTTGATGCTAGAATCAACACAGCAGAAGGTCAACAACAGATGGAGGCTGACCAGAGGAGATCCAACAATACAGTATAAACAACATTAGTGAAGTAGAGGGACAGGTGGAAAGCTCTGAAATGATGTTTGGGACCCATGAGGATCTCAACAACAACATCAGAGGATCCATGAGTAGAAACTCATGATTTTTTTCAAAATGGGAGTATGATGTAGGTGTATCACTCCAACTCATAAGAATGTCATCAATCAATGCAACAATGCACTAGGAGGGAGCGAATCCCAAAGAGAGAAGATCCAAACTTCTCATTTTTGAGTTTAAATCTCACATTTTAATGTAATTTAATGTAATTAAAGT
The DNA here is from genome assembly GCA_032191745.1 of Picea mariana. NCBI lineage: Eukaryota > Viridiplantae > Streptophyta > Pinopsida > Pinales > Pinaceae > Picea > Picea mariana. The sequence continues at coordinate 6,370 of JASDQU010189044.1, read as the reverse complement.
TTGAGAAGGCTCGAGGAGGGATGAGCCTTTATTATATGTAAGGTTGAGTGTAAAGTCACCTTTAATGGGCTGTAGTTGTACAAATCCTGAGTATCACCTCAAATCTAAAGATGTAAATGAATATTTACTATAATGGATTAGTGATAGGGAGGCATTTTAATTATATGTGATATCACTAGAATAATCTGGAGGGAAGGCTCAAGAAGCCCCTTCATGTATAAATCGATGTAATGTATTCTTAGTTAGGAGTTAGTCAATTTGTTGAAAAAAGAATAGAGAGAAGAAGGAGAGAAGAGAAGATATAGGAGAGGAGAGGAGAGAAAAAGTTGAGAATCTTTTGCAGCCCAACCTTGTATACATTGTAAAGAACATTCAGTGTTAATAAAAAAATCAGATTTCCCTGCATATGAGTTTCAGTGTGTGTTCCATGTGTTATCTGAAAATTCTTTTGTTTCTGAATATTTTGTGTGCATATGAATGAGTGTTATGGATGTGTGAATTCTTCCTTTGTAGGAGTATATAGAATTCTCTGAATGAAGACTCTGAATGTTTTTGCGCTCTCACGATAGTGCAAGGAGTGCACACTAGAGTTGTTAGATATATCTAAAAGGAAAGAGCAGAGAGTGTGTTAGAAACCAAGAAGGAATTCTGTGAAGAGCATGCCAAGTGGGCACACCAGAATAAGTCTTAAGCTCAAGAGGGAAGGCTGTGCAAGGAGTGCATGTCATAGTTACTAAAAACTATA
>JASDQU010189042.1:5790-20333 GCA_032191745.1 Picea mariana | reverse complement strand
ACTCTCTAGTATGTTTCGTTGTTGAAGAGGACAAGTATTGAGAGAAAGAGGAAATGATAGTGGTCAAAGTCTTGGTGGAGCCGCGAAGACGATTTTGGAAGGCATTGGTGGCTCTCTAAACAAGTGTTGGGAGAAAGAGGAAATGAGAGTGGTCAAAGTCTTGGTGGAGCAGCGACCTTGAGCTAAGAGAAAAGTTGTATGTCAAAATGGAGATTGTGTGGGTCATGCTCGTTTACTCAAAAGCTTGACTTTTGGAGACTACCCTTCAGTGGTGGAGCATCTATGGGTAGGGTGTAAAATTCTTAAGGGATTTTTCATTCGGAAAAAAATCTAGGTTAAAAGGGCATAATTTTCGGATGATACAAAGTTTGTGGATTGGAGAATATAAGCGCAAATGAGTGCAAAGAACCCATCAATTTGGAGATTCATCCTTCAGTTGTAATAAATGAAAATGATTGGCTTCAACATGCATAGATAGATGAAGATACAACAAGTTCATGAAATGCAATGGACTTTTCCGATTAGAGAGGTTATGGTTAACTCTACATAATCCTTGTGCTTTTAGGCAATACATTCAATTCCTCTTCGTCAATCTAGGTGTACAATACATTCATCTCTTCTTCATCAATCTAGGTGTATGGGTTTTGTCCTTTCTACATAAGGAGGGTGAAGGAAATAGTGGCTATATATAACAATCTCTCCAAACTTTAAAGAATCTTTAAAGAATCGGTTAACAAAATCCAAATTTTGAAGATACTCGTAAGCTCTCTTTTGTTGTTTCTAGGGCCACCACCCTTAGAGATAATGATATCCAAAGGTCAAAGTAAAAGAATATTAGAAAGAAACCTAAAAACCTTTTATCGAATCCACTTATCAATTAAGATCATCCAAAAAATAAACTATAGAAGAAAAAGGGCTATAGACGGGGGTTTTCCCTATAGTAGATATCAGAACTACAGTGAGAAGAAAATATTTAATATCCAAGCCAATATCAAGGAATGAAGAAAGGTGATGGGAGGGAAATAGTTAACAAGATGTCGTGCTCTTATGGTTATAAGGCCCCAAATAATGGTGACTAAATTATTATTCTTTCTCTGAATTCTAGAGGGGCTAGACATGTCCTTAAGAGGCAATCCCTAAAAGGATTTTATGTTGTATAAAGTGTGATATCATCCTTTTCTAAGAAACAATGTGTGCCACTTAAAACACAACGAAATATTTGTCTTCTTTTTTGAGAGATTGGAATTTTTGTTCAATAAATAAAAAATGTTGAGGGTTTCTAGGGGTTTGATATTTAGGTGGAATGTTAATGTTGATTTGGAACCTTGTTTAGCAAATATCTTGCATGCAAGTGGTGTGGTAGAATTTAGGTCCAATGAATTGGGGAGAGTATTTAAAATAATTACTTTGTATGTTCCTTTTTAAGGATAGAAAAAATGTATGGGAAAGAAAATAAATCATGATATCTTGAAAGATGAGAATGTTATAACACAAGAAAATCTCAATTTGTCTCTTAATTGGAGGGATATTTAATTAGAGGGAGATTTGGTGGGAAGTAGAAAGGAGGGACCCACTTGTAGAATTTTTCTCACAACTTTTTGAAGACCATAAACTAATTGACGTGGAACTAGCCAAAATTTACCTACATGGAGGGGGGAAAGAAAAGTTAGGGAGGGTATATCTAAAAGATTGGATAGTATTATTGTGGATAAAAATGTGTTGGAGGATAGGGCCAAGATGAAATCCTAGTTAGGGTTTGGAGGTTAATTTGATCACTCTGTGTTTTTTTAACTCATAATCTAAAGGATTGAAACCCCTTTCTCTCTTTAAATTAAACTATTCATGGTTCAATGAGGAGTATTTGAGAGCCCTTGTCGAGACATTTTGATATAAATTGTAAGGCCTTAACCATGAATAATTTTAGTGGTAATTTGAACAGACTGGAAGGGGTGGAAAGAGAGTGGGAAAAGCATGATGCACCCGAGTGTAACATCCGGCTCTGGTGCACTGAGAAAACTTATTCTTTGAGGACACTTTCTCGCAAGTGATCCGGACTATTATGATATTAAAACATTTGTCCTGATTATGATGCGTTATGGTAGATAACGTGATGTTTTACTGCTTTGACATAGACAAGTGTTATTGACCTAGTTTTATTGAGTGTGCAAGGTTTTGGACCTTGAGGATGCAGAGGCATCGATGGAACCCCTTGGACTCTGTATCGAGTCAGGGAGTGTGCTATTGGGGTTTGATTGTTTACTGTGATTTTAGTACATTTGATTAGATGATATGATGTGGACATGTTCTGACACGATTGTTATGATGCAGGCCGACGATAGCTTGCCAACCAAACTCACATATGGAGTAAAGGGGCCACACACGATTACCAGAGAGGTTGAGGGAGAGGTGTGGATAGCAGCCCTGCCACAACCTACTAGCACCCCCACCATGGCTCAAACAATAGGTTAACGATTACCTAGTTCGAGAGGACCCATGATGCCATGATGGCAAACTGCGATAGTCTCTCACGATGATTCTAAGGGGCACGCAATAAGGCAAGGGCCTTATTCCTTAGAAGCCCTTAGTATCCCACAAGTTCACCTGACGGAGTGTTGACTCCAGAGGTTATTGATGTCTACCAATCAGTCAAGAGGCAAGTGGAACCCTTGGAGTGATGCAAACGCCCACCCGGCGCACGCCTGCTACCCCAGGACCTTCTTCTTCCCAGGCCCGAAGAGCTAGAATTCTCTTCAAAATCCCTTATCGGGACTTCTCCACACCCACAAGATGCTCTCCTGATGATATCCTCTTGCGTCTATCGGGAAATCGGGCCTTGCTGGATCGTGAGTCCTTAAAACAACGGAATCGGGTCTCACCAATCCCCGAATCCCGATGGTCTCTCACCCACAGCTTCTTTACTCCTTCCACTAACTCCTTTTCCACACGACCTGTCGGCCACAGGACCAAGCCTCTTTGCTCTATCGAAACTTTGGAGTTCCCGAATTTGTAATGCGAAGAATTTGCACACCTGGGATCTCCGATGCCACCTGTCCCCCTTTACTACGCTCTGGGGTCCACATGCTAACCAATGGTTTCAGAGGTATCACCTCTCACGACCTCGTAAACCTTGATGCAAATCTTTGCGCTCCCAACACGCGAACCTCCGAGTTCATGAAATGCCGATACCACCTGTCCTCCACTCAGCACTGTGGCTGCATGGTTATCGCGTTTCAGAGTTTTGAAACTCTTCCTGCAATGATTCTCACAACACCAAGAACCCCGAATTGCCGAACCCTGACTCTTCCAGATCCTTGGACACACGTCTTGCAGATCAACGGCTCCTACTGTGTCGGGAAATATCAAATCGCGATGTCAACATACAAGGCCCCTGTCTCCAGAAACCCAATGCTCCAATCCATGATCCTTGGGATCTCTTGCCACGTGTCCTTGCAGAAATCAATGGTTGAGACTCCTTCGGGAAGTCGCGGATCGCGATTTATTTCTACAAGAGTTCCACGACCATAGAAACCCCGATATCCCAATGATTCAAGTCTCGATGACTCCCTGACTTCTTTTTTTTCTCGCTAGGCTTAAATCCTATGCAACCTTCCCATGATCAGATGGCTATCAGGACTTTGCAGCCTCTGTCTACGAATCATGACCGTCGATTCTCCTCTGATGATATTTCTCTGAAATGACTAAGTATTTCTTCTCCATACTTACTCTTCAAGCCTGCGCCTGAAACCTCTGCTTGACCCTTCTTCGATCAAACTTCATGTGCTTCCCTTCGATGATATCACAAAGGTGCTATACCTTCTGAGCTTGCGCGCACTGCTGCGCTCAGTGTTCAATATCTTCCCAAGTGTTGAATCTATCAGACTCTGTGCACTCGCTGCAGTAGTAGTCGTCTCTCTCTTGTGCTCAGACTAACAACTGAGACTTCTTCTCCAGCCTGCACCTCTCTTGCACAGCTTCAACAACCCAAATCACCTTCTGGGCAAATAAGAACAAAAGTTCAACTATCGATCCCTCATCAACGCACTCCTTGCAGATGAATTCAACTGCATTCTTTGCAGGAATCTCCTGGCTCAGACAGAGAAACAATTGAAACTCATTCTCTTTCAGACTTCAGTTAAACCTTGAAATCACATGCACAACATATACAAAGCAAATGCATAACTAGAAAACAAACATTCATGAGCACATAGACAAGATACACAGAGAAACAACATCAGCCACGAGTTTGAATCAAAGACTTTCTTCTATTAACTCAAATCTGTACATGGGTGTTCTCCACAGTTTTCTCTTCTTGCTCTTTTCTCCTGAATGTTTCTGAATAATGTCTCATGTTACAATGTTACAATTAATGGTGTCTATATCTGTTTTCCCTCTCGAACTCTAAAACTGTCTAATCTAGACTTAAACATCTATCTACGTGCATTAAATCTATTAAATGCCTCCTATCTATTTCAGACAAGAGCGTATGGCTCGAGGTCTGTTACAACATACAAAAGGCGCTTTCATAAATGCATCATTTACACATTGGCGCATCATCTTGAATGAAAATTCAAAAAGTTTCGGCTGGCTTGTCCAGCTATTCGTTGTCTTCCATGCTGGTTCCCTTGTTGAGTTGGCGATGCTCCTGCATCATACTCGTCGGCTTGAAAACTTTCATGGACTTCTGTCCATGAGCTCCTGCACGGTCTGTCCATGCTTTTGAATGACTTCTTCTATCTCCCAGCTAGCATATTCTACTAGGTGATTCATCCATTTCACCAGATACTCGAAGTATTGCTTTTGTTTGGTTCTTTTGCTGACTCTTTTATCTAGTATTTTCTCCATTTGTGCCCTTTCAACAATCGACATCTGCTTCTTCCACTAGATCTCCGGCTGTTCATCACTCCCAGCTCCTGCTTCCTCAACCTTGTATGGATATAAGTCTGAGACATTGAATGTCAGAGATATTCCGATCTCATCCGACAATTCAATCTCATAAGCATTTTCTCCCAACTTCTTTAGGACTCTTCATGGCCCAATTTTCTTCATCTTCAGCTTATTATATGTTCCCCTTGGGAAGCTTTTCTTCCTCAGATATGCTAGAACTAGATCACCAACTTCGAATTTAAGTTGTCTCCGATGCTGATCCGCTCTGCGCTTATATTCCTGGTTTGACTCTAGCAATCGTTGCTTCACTCTGCTGTGAAGTTCTTCCATCACCCCTGCGAACTCTTCAGCGCTTGCGCTCTTAGTTATTATCTGTTCTGAATCTCTCAACTCAGATACTCCTCTTGGCTGCCTGCCATATACAATTTCAAATGGACTTTTTCTTGTGCTTCTGTTCACTGAATCGTTGTAAGCAAACTCTGCCTGTGGCAACACGTTATCCCAGCTGCTGTGGTGCTCTGTTACCAGGCTTCTGAGTAAGTCTCCCAAACTCCTATTTACAACCTCTGTTTGCCCATCTCTCTGTGGATGATAGGCTGAACTAAACATCAAGTTATTTCCCATCTTTTTCCAGAGTGTCCTCCAGAAATGTCCAATGAATTTTGTATCCCTGTTTGATACTATACTTCTGGGTAAACCATGAAGTCTAACAATCTCTTTGAAGAACAAGTTTGTGATATGAGTCGCATCGCTGGTCTTCTGGCATGGTATAAAATGTGCCATTTTGGAAAACCTCTCAACCACCACAAAGATCGAATCATGTCCTCTTTGCATCCTTGGTAATCTCAATATGAAATCCATGTTGATTTCATCCCACGACTGCTCTAGTATGGGTAATGATTGATAGAATCTCGCATTCTACTTTTTTCCCTTTGAATGCTGGAAAATTATGCACCTGTCAACAAACTTATTGACATCTGTTCGCATATTCGGCCAAAAGTATGCTTCACTCAGCTTTGCGAACGTCTTTTCATGACCAAAATGCCCTGCTAATCCACCATTGTTCTTTTCTTTTAGCAGGTTCTCCCTCATGGAGCAATGTGGAATGCATAACTGATTTCCTCTGAACAATAGTCCATTATGGATCATGTAATCCATCCATGGGCTTCTATGTCTGAGAACTGGATTCTCAGCTGCCTCATATGCCTCTGCAAAATCTACATCACCTGCATACATGTCCTTAAGATTTTCAAATCCCAATGTTTTGACTCGGAATTCCTGCAGCAACAAACACTTCCTGCTCAAAGCATCAGCCACTTTGTTAGCAGACCCTGAAATGTGTTTAATTGCAAATGTAAAATTCTACATATACTCTACCCATTTTGCATGTTTCTAATTCAGCTTCTCCTGCTGAGTCACAAACTGTAATGCATGATTATCACTATACAATACAAACTCTTTTGGGATCAAGTAATGCCTCCACTTCTTCAACACTTGTATGATAGCATAAAATTCTCTATCATACGTTGAATACTTCAACTTTGTCTCATCCAGCTTCTCCCTGAAATATGCAATTGGTCTGTCCTCTTGGCTCAAGACCGCTCCTATGGCAAAGCCACTTGCATCACATTTCACTTGGAAAACTTTCAAAAAATCTGGCAACACCAGAACTGGTTGTTCGGTGATCTTCCGCTTCAACAGATTGAATCTTTTCTCTGCCCCTTCAGTCCAATGAAAATATTAATGTCTTTTCTTGACTGTTTCCATCATTGCTGCGCTAATTCCACTAAAATTCCTGATGAATTTTCTGTAGAAACTTGCCAATCCGTGGAAACTTCTCACCTCGAAAACATTTCTTGGTGATGGCCAATTTTTAATCACCTCCACTTTACTTGGATCCATCTTCAATTCATTTGCCGATATGAAAAACCCCAAGTAAATGAGTTCTCTTTTCATAAATGAAGACTTCCTCAGGTTAATCAATAGCTTCTCTTGTTGTAGCTTCCTCATTACTGCAGCTACATGCTTCAGATGCTCTTCTTTTGTCTTTCTGAAAATCAATATGTCATCTAAATAAACAATGACAAACTTACCAATGAACTCTTTCAGCACTTCATTCATCAACCTCATGAATGTACTCGGCACATTCGTCAAACCAAACGACATGACTAGCCATTCGTACAACCCTTCATTGGTTTTGAAGGCTGTCTTCCATTCATCGCCTTCCCTCATGCGAATCTGATGGTATCCGCTTTTCAAATCAACTTTTGAAAAAAATTCTGCTCCACTTAAGCAGTCCATCAAGTCATCCATCCGTGGAAATGGAAATCTGTACTTGATGGTTATGTTGTTAATGGCTCAGGAATCAGTGCACATTCTCCAACCTCCATCTTTCTTTGCACTCAGTACCGTTGGAACGACACACTGACTTAAACTCTCCCTGATTAGTCCTTTATCCAACAGCTCCTGTACCTGCCTTTTGACCTCTTTGTTCTCCTGTGGCATCAACCTGTACGCTGCTTTGTTTTCCAAACTGGCCCCTGGTATGAGGTCTATGCGATGTCTCACGCTCCTCATCGACGGCAACGAATGAGGTAATTCGTCCACCACTATATCAGCGAACTCTTCCAACAGTTCCTGAATTTCCTTCGACAGATCATCCACTCTTGTGCTGGTCAAAACAACTTTCGGTTTTCTAACCACAAAGAATTGTGGATCTTCCTTCTTCTTTACTTCTGCCAGAAGTTGCTTCCCACTCATGAGAAGTATTATGTTGTTCACTTCTGGTTTCACCTCCTTATCTTTTATTGGAAGTAACATATGTGTCCTCCCATTCTTCTCCAAAGTGTACGTATTCATCTTCCCATCATGAATTATGTTTCTGTCATATTGCCATGGCCTGCCTAGCAATAAATGACATACATCCATAGGAATAACATCACAGAGAATTTTATCATTATATCCTCCTATCTTGATGTCCACTAAGAATTGTTTAGTGACACTCACCTGATGTCCCTGCTATAGCCATGATACCTTGTATGGACTCGGGTGATCAGTCATCTCCAGCTCTAGTTTCTCCACATCTCGGTTGAAACGAGATTGTCTGTGCTACCGCTATCCACGATAACCTTGCACACCCTGTCTTTGGTTTTGCATGCAGTTCTAAACAACTTGTTTCTTTGTGTTGTGTCCTCCACCTCCTTCCTGGGTGTTAAGAGAACTTTACGCATCATCAGCGACCTTCCGTCTTCTGCGTCTTCTGCCTCAGCATTTTGCCTCTATGCTTCAGCGATGTGAGCTTCTCCTCTGTCCTTTTTCCTATCTGGACAGTCAACTGCTTTGTGCCCATTCCTTCCACATGTGTAGCATGTGATGACTCCTCCTCTGCCCCTTCCTCTACCTCTGGTATGAGGAAAATTACTGTTATCAGCATATCCTCCATCCGGTTCTGCCTGCTGCCTTTGCTTTTCAGTATGCTGGCCTCGCTGAGAACTTCCACCTCTTTTTGTTTTGGTCTGAGGCTTCTTCCAGTCATCCTTATATTTTTGGAACCTATCTTGAGCAACAGCTTTACCCCTCGACTTGCTCTTACCTCTGCCTCGCTGTGCTGGCTTACGGCTTAGCTTTTCTTCTGCCTTCAATGCCATCTGGTACGCATCCTCCACCGTTCTGATGGTTTTCATACTCATCTCATCCTAGATATCGTATCTTAAGCCATTCATATATCTGACAACTTTTTCATCATCGCTCTCCCGATGACCTACTCTAATATTGAGCTTATAGAATTCTTCGGTGTACTCCTTCACCGTCATCAACTTTTGTCTCAGGTTCTACATTCTCCTGAATAGAGTGATTTGATAATCCCTTGGGATGAACTTTACCTTCATCTTTGCAATCATTCGATACCAACTTTTGATCTTTTGCTTACCTTTGGAACGTCTATCTGCCTGAAGCTTGTCCCACCATAATGTTGCATGTCCCTTGAATTTCGTGACAGCATGTCTAACCTTTTTATCCTCTTCGATGTCCTCATAATCAAAGTAGGTGTAAAGAGCTTTAATCCAATCCAACAACTCTTCTGCATCCAGACTTCCTTCATAGACTAGAATGTCCATTTTGGTCTTTGAACTCATCTGGGCGATAGCCTTAATCAACCGCTCATTGGCTACATCTTCAGCTGCAACTTCTCCTTGTTGTTTGGCTTGCACTTCGCCTTCGGAGTCACTTATATCCCCAACATTTGTTGTGCATCTCTGCGTTGCTTCCATGTCTTCCAATCTCTCTCTGAGATCGCGTATCTGCCTTTCCATCTCTGGATTTCTTTGCTGGCCTACCTCTTCTTCGCACATCCATGTCCTCTGGATCAGGTGATTGTCTTTCTTTCCTTGGCGGCATGGTGAAATTTTCTCTTCCCTCTATCTGAAGTATACAAACAGAGACTTGCTTTGATACCACTTGATGCAGACGCCTACCTAGCGCATGCCTACTACCCCAGGACCTTCTTCCCAGGCCCGAAGAGCTAGAATGATCTTCAAAATCCCTTATCGGGACTTCTCCGCACACACAGGATGCTCTCTTGATGATCTCCTCTTGTGTCTATCGGGAAATTGGGCCTCGTTGGATCGCGATTCCTTAAAACAACGGAATTGGGTCTCACCAATCCTTGAATCCCGATGGTCTCTCGCCCACGGCTTCTTTACTCCTTCCACTAACTCCTTTTCCACACGACCTGTCGGCCACGGGACCAAGCCTCTTTTCTCTATCGAAACTTTGGAGTTTGTGAATTTGTAATGTGAAGAATTCACACCCCTGGGATCTCTGATTCCCGATATTCGATGCCACCTATCCCCCTTTACTACGCTCTGGGGTCCACACGCTAACCAATGGTTTCAGAGGTATCGCCTCTCGCGACCTCGTAAACCTTGATGCAAATCTTTGCGCTCCCAACACGTAAACCTCTGAGTTCATGATATGCCGATACCACCTTTCCTCCACTCAGCATTATGGCTACGTGGTTATCGAGTTTCGGAGTTTCGAAACTCTTCCTGCAACGATTCTCATGACACCGAGAACCCCGACTCTTCCAGATCCTTGGACATGCGTCTTGCAGATCAACGGCTCCTACTGTGTTAGGAAATCGCAAATCGCGATGTCAACATACAAGGCCCATGTCTCCGGAAACCCAATGCTCCGATCCACGATCCTTGGGATCTCTTGCCACGTGTCCCCATGGAAATCAATGGTTGAGACTCCTTCGGGAAGTCACGGATCGAGATTTCTTTCTACAAGAGTTCCACGACCATAGAAACCCCGATATCTCAATGAGTGAAGTCTCGATGACTCCCTGAATACTTTTCTTGCTCGCTAGGCTTAAATCCTGTGCAACCTTCCCGTGATCGGATGGCTGTCGGGACTTCACGGCATCCGTCTGTGAATCCTAACCATCGATTCTCCTACGATGATATTTCTCTCAAATGACTAAGTATTTCTTCTCCAAACTTACTCTTCAGTCTTGCACCTGAAACCTCTGCTTGACCCTTCTTCGATCAAACTTCCTGTGCTTCCCTTCGATGATATCACAAAGGTGTTATACCTTCTGAGCTTGCGTGCACTGCTGCGCTTAGCGTTCAACAGCTTCCGAAGTGTTGAATCTGTCAGAATCTGCACACTCGCTGCAGCAGCAGTTGTCTCTCTCCCGTGCTCAGACTAACAACTAAGACTTCTTCTCCAGCTTGCACCTCTCTTGCACGGCTTCAACAACCCAAATCACCTTCTGGGAAAATAAGAACAAAAGTTTAACTATCGAGCCCTCATCAATGCACTCTTTGCAAATGAATTCAACTGCATTCTTTGCAGGAATCTCCTGGCTTAGACAAAGAAACAATTGAAACTCATTCTCTTTCAGACTTTAGTTAAACCCTGAAATCACATGTACATCATATACAAAGCAAATGCATAACTAGAAAACAAACATTCATGAGCACATAGACAAGATACACAAAGAAACAACATCAGCCACGAGTTTGAATCAAAGAGTTTCTTCTATTAACTCAAATCTGTACATGGGTGTTCTTCACAGTTTTCTCTGCTTTCTCTTCTCTCCTGAATGTTTCTAAATAATGTCTCATGTTACAATGTTACAATTGAGGGTGTCTATATCCATTTTCCCTCTCGAACTCTAAATCTGTCTAATCTAGACTTAAACATCTATCTACCTGCATTAAATCTATTAAATGCCTCCTATCTATTTCAGACAAGAACGTATGGCTCAAGGTCTGTTACAACCTACAAAAGGCACTTTCATAAATGCATCATTTATACATTGGCGCATCATCTTAAATGAAAATTCAAAAAGTTTCGGCTGGCTTGTCCAGCTGTTCGTTGTCTTCCATGATGGTTCCCTTGTTGAGTTGGCTATGCTTCTTCATCATGGAGCACATGGTGTGTCCTAAAGGGCACATCGCGCAAAATAAACACAAGAGGCAAGTGGCACCCATGGAGCACGTAGTGCCTCCTGAAGGGCACGTCGCGCAAAGGAACAGATGAGGCGAGTGGAACCCTTGGAGCACCTAGTGCATCCTGAAGGGCATGTCGCATTGATGATGATAGAGGGAGGAACCTAGATGGCCCTAAGATAGCCAACACATTAATAAATTTTAAAACAACTTCCCTAATTAAATGTCGCCTAGTTCAGAATCTAAGTCCTAAATCTAAAACTTCACTAGGGGTAAAATTTTGTCTACCCTTAAGAAAATCTCTCTCAGAAAAAAATAGATATATATAATGATAAAGTTTAAAATAAAAAAACCACTTAAGTAATAATTGTGGACTTCATAAATTTTGGGTAAAATGAAGAGAGTAAGAACTTAAATAAAATCTGTGATATGAAAGGTAAAGAAGAAATTAATTATTTAACTTCTGAAAGTGTAAAAAGATACTAAATTAATAATAAAAGTAAAAAGAGGATAATTTGCACAACTATCTTTTCTAGCTCAAATAAAAAAAAGAAAGAAAGGAATGAAGGAAATGTTAAAATTAGGAATTTAGGGAAACGAGGTAACCTAAAGAGGGAAAGAGGGAACTCGTGGTAAAAAGAAAGAAACCAACTTAGGAAAGAATCGACATTTAAAGAAACTCCTAATTTTGAACTAATTTAGGAATTTCTTTTAGGGAATGCTTTTAAAACCTGTAAGGGAATCTAGGGACACCTAGGAGTAAATTTAGGAGTAACTCTAGGTGGGTGAGGGAAATGAGACATTTATTAATTTAAAGAAAATAATTATTAGAGGAAAGTGGGGGATGGATGACACTTGTACGAAGGAGAATTATTAGAAGATTTTTATTAAAACTTAAATTAAATGAAATTTAGGGAAACTTGGGAAGTTCTAAAACTCTATAAAAGAGAGGAAGGAGGAGGAAGTAGGGGATCGACTGTTAGCGTAACATTACACTGCCAGATTTGTGACTTGACTGATTACTTGTGGGTAGTTGGGATTTCCTAGCTCGGATACGAGTGGTAGCTCGGCCTTGCAAGGTGAGCTGGGAGCTAGACGTACCATCTGTATATTGTGTGGCCCCTTTGTGGCTCAGGGGGCTAAGGGGAAAGCAGAGTACCCCTAGCGTTGACTGGGAGGTATCATTGTAGTCACGACGGTCGGCGAGCAATATTTGCATGGAGTGCACAGACGACACTCGGAGCATGCAAAGAGGCAAAGGTATGCCCTTCGGTTCAATGATAGACTATGTAGGATGTATGAATTAGATATGTAGGTGTATTATTAGTGGTCGTAAATGGTTTCATTGTGTAGGGAACCCGTTCCTCTAACCTGATCGATTTTGTATTAAATTTATATACCGAACATTCTCCGAAATTTTTGTGTCTGAAATTCTTATGACTGAAATTATATGTCTGAATTTTAAGACTAAATTTTTACATGTCTGATTCAATTTCAGGAATTTTAGATTTATATTTTTAAATCGGAATTAACATATGTGAGTCAATGAGTTTACATGTCTTCTTCAATTCCCAAGGTTATATGCTGAATTTTGACTGAATCTACATGTATGTAATGCCTTAAGGGTCCTATTCGACTGATGTGCACTTTATGTTCAAAATTTGTGTAGTGAAATTTTATGCAATGAAGTTTTCATTTAGAATTTGTAGTGAAACTTTATGAAATGAAATTTTATGCTTTAAAATTTACGTAGTGTAGTTTTATATTTAGAACTGGAAATAATGCCTTTTGGTTAAAAGTTACTTTCTTGATTTGGATTGAAATTACCTATCCAAAATTACTATCATGCTTATAATTTACATGTCTGATGCATCACTATCCAATTGACTGGAACACACTGTTGATTTAGAACACAGAGCTCTGTCCAGCCCCTTCTTTTTTACCTATAGTTCATCCTTTAAACTAATCATGGAGCCTTAACATCCTTTATCAGATCACGCTCTTAATCAATTGTTGTGTGTGGACTTGGTGGTTTCCTTTGATAAATCGCGCTTGTTCACCTCGCTGTTGGAACGGAATCTACCTCAGACTATACCCTTCTTCTCTTGATTGTGATAGCAATGAAATTTCTGATAGCGAACTCGTGCAACACTTTCAGACTTTGCTTGGGCCTTTTCGAATTTCAAATTACTTCTGAAGATGCGTCCTGGCAATCTTCACCGGGGTATTTTCCTTTAGGTGATTCTGGTTAGTGATTCTTCCAATGCCAACTTGTGCACTCTAAGGCATTTAGACATGCATCATTTTGCACGTATTGGGATGCAGTGCATATTCCTTACCCATAGTTAAACGTATCTGTGTGCTATCTTCTGTTGGGCTGTAACTCATTTTTGTTTGGCTCGACCAGACACAATTTAAAGCTCATATCTTTGCCTCTGCAACCTTTAATTCCGTGCCTCTGTCTTTACTGTTGCATCCTCCCCCCCGACTGCTTTAACCTTCCTCAGATTGCGGAAACATTTGACAGTACACATGCACNCTCCACGTGTCCAGGATAAAGTTGCCATCTGTTGGTTGCCAGATTGATTCTGGATTTCGAATACTTGCCGAGCGAGTCAGTAGCCATTTTGTTAGCTACCAATTGAGTTCATGAAGTCTGGCATGGGATATTTAAAGGTTGCCCTTAATTCTGGCGAGCACTCATAACCATTAGGTTCTTGTTGTCGATTGTTTTTATTATTTTAATTTGTGTAGGGTTGGGTTGTTAAAATTTAATGTTATTGTTGTATTTTAGTAATGTTAATGAAATATGTTGTTATTATTAATGCTAACTCTTAGGATAAGGTTAAATTCAAGGTTAGTAATGTTTTATGGTAATGTCAATGTCATGTAATGTTTAATGACATTGCGAATGTTATGGAAATGTTAATATAGATATTATTTTTTTGGAGTAATGTGGAATGTAATAAATTCCCTATGAATGGATCTTTTGCTTGTTTCAATTGATTTAATAATTTCTGGAGATTAATCAACATTTGTGTGTAGTGTCAATAGCTTGAGAGATGCCCTTTTTCTTTATTTATAACCCTATTTCCAGAGTTCATTATTTCATATACAAAACAGAGGTATGTAAATTATAAATCTCTAGTGACTCATTTTCATTTTAATCCATGTGTGTTCGAGTTATGTTTATGTGATCCCTTT
>JASDQU010189041.1:4091-20343 GCA_032191745.1 Picea mariana | reverse complement strand
GCCCTATTTTCCTTGTAGTTTGTCTTGCTTCCCCTCTCTATATTTCACAATGAAATTTTTTTTTAAGTAATAGATTATTAAAGGATTTATTTACTTATACATGGGGCATTTGGTATTTGTTGCAATGGGACCATTCATTGCATCAGATCTCAAACCCAATCGTTGTCATATTTCTTTCAAAAAAACAATTATGTGGTTTGTAGTGCATGTTGTACAGAAATATTGCATCGATGTGCATATTTTTGTCAACAACACCATTGAGTTTATAATAAAAATAACATTATTTTTAATATCGAAAAAATCATGTTTTAAATTTGTTCACAGGTTCGACGGTGCATAATAAATAGTGATTAGGCATCTATTCTTCTATTAATTTATAAAGCACCACGTGAATATAACATTTTGTTAACAAAACACTTTTGAATTCATAAGAGTACAATTATCATATATCGATGTGTATACATATTATTAATGCATCAATGCATATTGTTTTATTATATGCACCAAAATCTTATTTTGTAAAAGAAAAATGTGATTTTTATATGTGATTATTCATGTCTTTTTATTTTATAGAAATGGTCAATAGAAGTTCAAGAAAAACAACTTATTGCAGTGAATGTGATGGTAGCTCATCCCAACAAGAGAATAAGGCAAGTTCTTTAAATTTTATTAAAAAATTAATATATTTGAATTATATGTAAGTTTAAATTAATGATGTGTATTTGTTAAGGTGTGTCAAGCAAAGAAAAAACTTGAAGAAACTTGATAAAGATTGTTCACAATACGAGTACAAAAGAGTGTAAAAACTTTATGGAAATGTTGCAAAGAGAGGGATTAGATGGATCGAAAATTTAATCAGCATGAAGTTTTCTTTGACCTTTTATTAAAAATGAATTTCTTAACTTTAATCACTAGCATGTTTTAAACAGTCTATTTCACATTTTTTTAATGTTGTGCAGGGACTGATAACGTCAAAACATAATGTCGCATTAAGAATATAAAAACTATGAACGATGTAAGTGATAATGTCTTGGTCCTCAATTTATTTGGAGTGGTGTTAGTAGGGATAATTTTAAAGAGGGAAATCTATCTTAAAATGTAGAAACATTGGTGAATCGTACTAGTCCTTAATATGCAAACTATAAAATGTTTGGTGATATTTTTGTAAAAGTATTCAAATTTCTAAGGATTTTATATAGTGTATATAACCTTTTGATGATTTTTAAGGTAAAATAATTTTATCCTATAAAATTTCAGTGAATCATTTTTAGAAAAAATGGAAATTGGCAAATCATTTTTTTGGAAAAACCATGGAAAATTAGCCCATGGGCGAAATTTAGCCCCTAAAATTTTTTCTAGCTAGAAATTAACAAGAGGGACAAAGTGTTTTACATAACTTCAAGGGATTTAGTGGGAAGAACGTATAGACATACTTTTCACTTACAATACAAAAATCAATCCAATGACTCCAAGAATTGGATTATACATAAACTATAGGAAGCATTTTTGGAGCAATGGTCAATGAGACCCGTGAGACTTTCAATAACCAAAAAAGAATCATTTAAAAAGTATTACTACAAAACATGTTTTTTTTATAATATGTCCAAAAATTACCCAACTAATTTTTTTGATATATTTAGTTTCATGTTGATTTAAAAAAAAACAATATTGTGTTTTTTCATTTTTCAGGAAGATTATGAAAATTTCAAGAGATAAATGAGAGGAAACCCGATACATGTTGATAGAGATGTCCATAAAAGTGTACAAGGATATGTAAAATAAATTAACATAATTGCAATGCATGAGGAGCCATCCCAACAACAACATACATCACAGATATGTAAATATTCATTTATTCTTTTATGTACATCGAATTTAATTATCGAATGAAATACTAATTTTCAATTGTTTTGTTCCAAAAAATAAAAGAAAAATGGAATCCATTCAGAACATAAGATAGAATGCTCAAAGGAAATAAAAGGGTTGATAGCAAAGCTTGTGAGTAGTTACGTTTTCGACCTTACTTAATATTTCATGTTTGTTGTAATATTTATATTTAAATAATTGACTTACACTTGTCCATGGATGTCTTCTAATTGTTGCTAACATACAAAGAAGAGTCAACCAATGAATTAATGGACATTGGATTAAGCATGGGTTGCAACTACAAGATGAAGCATAAATGTTTAATTGAATAATTTGTAAGTAGCTATGTTGTTTAACTTCTCTTGTTTTACAATTAATGGAAAAACAAGAAACCATTATATTAATTATATTGATTATGTTTTTTCATAGAGTATTAAACATGCAAGAAGCAAATTATGGAGTGCATCCAACATAAGAGGGTTTGAGAGACGAAATGTGGCATGGCTTTGTGTAGCATCCCCAGCATCCAACTGGGCTATGCCACATAAAAATTTTGAACTGTATACAAAATTAAAACATATAGAAACTCTACAAATGCACAGATTCATACATAATAATAACAAAAATGCATATGTAGCACACACAGGAAAAACCCATAAAAATAAATGCATACATAATAATGCAGCATGTAATTTAACGCAAAATGAACACGTGTCTTGGTACAAATATCACCAACTAGGTGCAGACCTTCCACGTTCCTCCCATTCTTAGACCACACTTCTCAAAACTCTCAATAGTGGGTCACCCCCGAGCTGGGACTAAACTCCACCCAGGCAAAGGAATTCTTAACCAAGCCGATGTATCTTAGACAACAGGAAACACTTCGGTACGGGTGCCAACTCGAACTAACAATCTACAATATCTCATTCCCCACATGCATGTCCCATCCGAGGAAGTGTGCCCCTTCTCTGTTCACCATTCCTTCGGCTGCCCCACTTCCTTTCTGGAGCTTCAGCAACAGGCCGGACAAGAAGTATCAGAGCATTGTAATTGCAATTTGGCACCTTCGGGAAATCAATTCCCAACAATTCTCTCACCTAGAGAGAATTTATCATGGGCCTGACAAGCCGCTTCTTCAATCCAGATCCTAAGCTAACCAGGTACAGGTATGGGTATAGGTACAGGTACAGTGAAAGGAAGGTACCAAGGACAGTTGAATGAGTGAGTGTGTGATGATGGAATGATTGGAAACTGAACTAAGTCCAAACTATATGTATTCATGTTTCCAACTTGACACTTGTCATGTTGAGAACTACATTGGCCCACTTGTACCCATTCTTAGAACTTAGGATAAAATAATTATCCATACTTTATACTTTAAGGAATATTAATATAATATCTCTTTTTTGGCATAATCTCCCTAGCTTAGCCCTTATCCTTAACTTTTAACCCCCTTTCCCTAACTAGTGGAGTCTAGTCCCCTGTACTCTTTTATCGTGGTCGGTCTACACGCAGCGATGCATTATATTAATGATAGGACATATACAAAAATAGGCTCATTGGCCTTTAGAATCTAGGATCTTCGGCCTAATTCAACACATACATCTCCTAGTTTATAATAATTGGCTCACCAGCCTATAAAACACAACATATACATAAAGTCTCTTTGGCCTAAAAATCGCGTGCACTTAATTTTGTTGTGTGCGGTATCCTAGAATGTGCACACATCATCATTTTAATGTGTATTACATGTGTGCACTATACCATGGAAGGTACATGAAAAATGATATCAAACAGTGCACCAGCTTAAGTACATTTGCATTTACATTTACAGTTGGGTTTTGGCCTAGGGGAATTATATTCCTCTCCCCTTATTTATGCATTGTCCTCAGTGCAATATATACACATATACAACCAAAATTTCAAAAATCCCCAAAAATATTCGGGTATTGTGCCTGCATGGCATCCTCGTGCTCCCAAGTTGCATCTTCAGGACTATACCAGGTCCATTGAACCTTTACTAACTCTATGGCTTGATTCTGGAGCTGTTTGATCTTCCAGTCCAATATGCACATCGGATGCACTTGAAAGGTGCCTTCTTGCTCCACCTGAATCACATTCCAATCAATGACATGAATAGCATCAGGTATATACTTTTTTAGCAATGATACATGGAATACATGATGACTAGACATTGATGTAGGCAAGGAAAGAATGTATGCTAGAGGCCCAATCCTCTATAGGATTTCAAATGGCCCACAATAGCGAGCTACCAACTTTGAACAATTTCTCAATTTCAGGGAATTTCTGTTGGCATTTAATTTCAAGAATACATGGTCACCCACTTTAAATTCCCTGTGAATTCTTCCCTTATCAGCATATCTTTTCTACATGTCTTAGGAAGCCTTTAAATTCTGTTTTATTTTCAATATTTTCTCTTTCATTTCCCTGAGTAATTTTGTCCCAAGCCCAACTACTACTCTATCTGTTGGGTTGTCCCAACTTACAGGTGTGTTGCACCTTCTGCCATAAAGTGGCTCAAATGGGCTCATCTTTAGAAATGCTTGGTACCCGTTGTTATAAGAAAACTCTACTAAGTGTAGGTAGTCTTGCCATTTTTATGTTTTATCCATCACATACATCCTCAACATATCCTCAATCACTTGATTCACCCTCTCTATTTGTCCATTTGATTTTGGATGATAAGTTGTACTGAAATTCAATTTTGTTCCAAATCCGTTAAATAATCCATTCCAAAAATATGATGTAAATATTGGATCTCTATCAGACACAATTGTCTTGGGTGTACCTTGTAATCGAGCAATTTCTCTCATATAAACATCAACAATGTTGGTTGCCTTATGAGTAAGCTTTACTGGAATAAAATGGGCAGCTTTAGTAAGCTTATACACCACTACCATAATAGAACCATGTTGTTTGCTTGTTCTGGGCAGTTTGGTGATGAAATCCATTGTTACAAATTCTCATTTCCACTCAGAAATGGGTAATGGTTGTAGCAAACTAGCTAGGTGTCTATGCTCAACCTTGACCTTTTAACACTCCAAACATTTGACAATAAAATCAACAACTTCTTTCTTCATTCCTAGCTACTAATATTGTCTCTTGACAGCCGCAATAGTTTTCTAATAACTTGGGTGCCCAACATAAGTTACATTATGCATTTCTCTCAATATCAAATTTTTCAATTCCTGAGAATTTGGTACATAAATTATGCCCCTGTATATGAGAATTTCATCATTTTCTAGCTTACAGTCTTCAACTATCTGCTGCAAAAATACCTTGCTGTAATTTTTCCACTAATTCCTTGTATTGCAAATCTGATTTTGCAGCCTCCAAGATTATGTCTTTAAAATATGATTGGTACATGCTAATGATTTTAGCATGCAACTCATGCACTCTTCTGTTGAGTGCATCAACCACTTTGTTCTATTTCCCTTTGATATGCTTTATATCAAGGTCATATTCACTGAGAAATTATAACCACCTGCTTTTCCTTGAATTTAAAGTTGGTTGATCAAATAAATATTTCAGACCAGTATGGTATGTCCTCAGCTCGAACCTTTTTCCCATGAGGTAGTGCCTCCACTTCCTCAAGGCATGCACTATGGATGCCATCTTCAAATCATGAGTAGCATAGTTCCTTTCATGCTCCTTCAACTTCCTTGATTCATAACATACAACAAACTCATTTTGACTGAGGACTCCACCAAGTCCTTACTTATATGCATATGTGCATACAATAAAGTCTTCATTTGGATCTGCAATCCTTAAAATTGGAGCACTGGTTAATAATTGTTTCAAGTGTTAGAAACTCTTTTCACAATCCAATGTCCATTGAACTTCACACTCTTCTTTTGCAAGGAAGTGATTGGGTGTGAAATCTTTGAGAATCCTTCAATAATTCTCCTATAGTATCATGCAAGGCCCATGAATGATCTAACCTTTGTCACATTCTTTGATGTTGACCATCCTCTAATGACCTCTATATTCTCAGGGTCCACTGTTATCCCTTCCTCTGAAATGATATGTCCCAAATAATGAATTTGCTTCTGATAAAATGAGAACTTGTTCAATTTGGCATACAACTGATGCTCCCTTAATATTTGTAATACCATCTTCAAGTGTTGTTCATGCTCTTCCTCCGACTTAGAATATATAAGAATGTCATCTAAAAATACAATGACAAACTTATCTAAGTATTCTCTAAAAATGGCATTCATTAAACACATCAAGATAGTTGGTGCATTTGATAACCCAAATGGCACCATTGTGAACTCATAATGACCATACTTTGTTTTGAAAGCAATCTTGTTGTTGTTTTCTTATTTAATTATTACCTGATGATAACCTGACCTGAGATCAATCTTGGAGAATATTTTTGCATCTTTCAGTTGATCAAAGAGATCATCGATCCTTGGAAAAGGATACTTATTCTTCACAGTTACATTGTTCAACTGTGTAAAGTCAATGCAAAGTCTCAATATTCCATCCTTTTTCATCACAAATAATATTGGGGCACCCCAAGGTGACACACTTGGGCGTATATACCCCTTCTTCAGGATATCTTCAAGTTGCATTTGGAACTCCTTCAATTCTAGTGTACTCATCCTGTAGGGAGTCTTGGATATTGGAGTTTCTCCAGGCATCAAATTTATGGAGAAATCAATGTCGCTTTTAGGAGGTAATATTGGTATTTCCTTGAACACATCTTCAAACTCGTTTAGGACTGCATAATATTCAATATTTGACACCTTATGTTTAGGTGTCTCTTCCATATGTGTTGCAAATATTTGACACCATTTTCTGTAGCTTTTCTTCACCTGCAATGCTGAAATTTCTCGAATGGTTATTGCCCTGGGAATTCTCTACACCGTCCTTACGTTCCCTTCCTCATCCAAGCAAATAAATTCCTTTTTATGACAATCTAGGATATCATGATGTTGGTCCAACCAATCCATCCCAATTAAACAGTCATAGGAACCTAAAGGCAAGATGTTCAAATCTTCCCTAGTGTTCAGTCCATTCATGTACATAGGACACGACTTAACCATGTCATTAACTTTTATTTTGGCTCTGGTAGCTAGCTACACCAACCAAGATTTTTCATTTTTGTTTCTTGGCAAATGCAAACTTTTCGCCATCTTAGGATCTATATAACTATGAATAGATCCTGAATCAATTAAAATAACAATGTTTTGGTTGTTGATCATACCTTCCACTTCAATCATATGTGACTGAAATTCTGATTTCTTGTTGTCCAGGGCTGCATAGATCCTTGATACATTTTTGTGGATGTCCTCCATTGTTTCATCTTGCTATACATTGTGAACAGTTCTCATTTTTTCACCTCTGTGAGGACAATCTCTATACATATGATCTTCTTTACAACCCCAACATTGAATAGGTGGTTGCCTTGGCCTTTTCCCCCATGTCTCAATCATTCTAGGTTCTCTAGAAGTTGGTTGTCCCTAAGGACTATTTCTAAAGAATGGTGTCTTAGTCCCCTTCTTCCTCTGATCCATCTTGAATTTCTTCTTGTCTTCCTAATCTTTTTGGAAACTTGGCTTTCCTTTATTCTGATCACATAAGCATTTAGCTCCCCTTATGGTCTCCTCTAATGTTTTGGGATCATCATATTGTATTTTGTCACTGATGAATGCTAGAAATCCACTCAAATACCTATGAATATTAAATGTCTCATCCTTGATGAAAGAAACATACTTCAGTAGTTCTAAAAACCTTCTTTCATATTCATCTATGGTCATACTCCCAAGTTTGAGTTCAAAGAACTCTTTCATTTTCTTGTCATAGTATCTCTTAGTCAAGTATTTTTTTTCTAAATACTTCTTAAATTCCTTCCAAGTAACATTTTTCTCTTTAATGTGTTGCACCTGCACAAGTTGGTCCCACCACATGGATGATTTTCCCTTAGGTTGATAGATGGAAATTATTCCTTCTACATGTGAAGAGTAATTATGCAATTGAAAATATTTTCTCATGCCTAGCAACCATGTCTCTACATCTTCATCATTCGTGTGCTCACCATCAAATGTAGGAGGTTTGATTTTGTTCATTTATCCTCATATCTCATCCACCCCAGACCTCTTATGCTTCCTGACAAGGGATGAACTTGAGCTACTATGTGTTCTCCTATTGGAATGTCTCGAGGAGTGATGGTGATGTCTACTAACACTTCTTGTTCTTATTTTCTCATCAGTAGACCTATAACTTCCTAATTTTCTTGAGCCACTCTCTTTATCCAATTTATTTTCTATTATATTCAATCTCTACATTAACTTCATGTTGAAGTCCTCCTGTTGCTCCTTGGATTTCATAAGCCTTTCATTATCAGCTTTATGGCTTTGGACATCATTTTGAAAAATTTTAATGGTCTCTACAATATTCATGTTTTCTTCCTTTCCTTCTACATGTCCATTTGAGTTTGTTCCTTCAATGCCCATATGGACATCCATCCCTCTGATCTCATCTTCCTAACTGTAATCTCTCTGTGTATCTTCCATACCTCTACACTCTATGTTGATCCTAATCTGATCTAACAATTGTTAACTCTGCAAAATGTGCAGCCAACAAAATTTGTTGGGCTAAAGAATTTAATAGATTCATGAAATTAGGTACAATTTTGGTTCAATAATGCATCAGAATTATTTCTTCTGATTTCCTGAAACATTGACTACTCAGATCAATTTTTTGGGTGCATAATTGTATTCTACTGTCTAAAACATTTCCAACACCTACTTCCATGCTCAATTCTGAGTCTTGAGCAGGAAGTCATGGTTATTTGAAAATTGTCCATTAATTATTCTATTCACACTTCAACTTGGTGCAAATATGCATTGTGATTGTGCATTTTTTCACCTATTCCATTAGATTTTTGGTAGGATTTCAATTGGGTTTATTCATATACATATTTTGTACAGTTTGTCTAAGTTTCACCTCTTTCTGGGTTATGGGCTGCTAGTTACAGCCTACTGAAGTTCTAGGCCAATTAGTGTTTTTGGTCTGAAATGCTACAGGTGCCTTCTTTTCCATATTAAACATTTTTAACATGCCCAGAAATTTAATTCATCTCTAAGAATATTTTCTATGGTTCAATAGCTTTCCATAGACTTCTCATGTGCCTCAATCTAATTCTAGAATAGAAAGTTATAGCCCTTCGAAGTTAGTTGGGTCTTAAAATTTACCCTCCATTGTTTGTCCTATAACTTCCTCATAAAATCTTTGTTTTTTACGAACAGTTTGTGTGGTTTTTGAGTAGATAAAAATGTTGTTTAGGGCCTCAAAAACGTGCTACAAAAAGATGACCTTCAAATAGTATAAAAATGTTGCAGAAATTCATTGGTTTTTTGTTGTTGTAGACAATCCAAATGACTTCGTGCGCACAATTTTGAAACTGTACACCCATATTTAGCATGTGCAACAACACCATAAGGTACTTCATCCTTCGCACAACTATAACCAATGTGGATCACTTCTTTGTCACACCAATAACTGGTGTGCACTACTTTTGTGTCGCGTGCCAATATCTACCTTCGCACAATTTTGGTTCATGTACTAATACCTGTTGCACACAATTTTTGTGTCACATGCTAATATTTTGCGCCCATTGCACTCTACACACTGCACCATGTCAAAGTTTAGTATGATCCCACTGCGCACCAGTACTCTGCATGTACCATTAATTAAACTACCACGCAACAGGAATATTCATCATGTATGCATTGCATACCCACATTGTGCATGCACCAACAAAATTCATATGTTCTCTGCCAATACTGTACACACCACACGCGCCAATATTATGCATGCACCACCCAATCGGCACCGCACAGTGTTAAATTTAGTGCTCACATCTGCGCACTATTATTTTTCCACACTCAATAATTTTGCTTCACGCAACACAAAATTTAAGAGTGCAAATCCACGCACCGATATTTTTTCCGCATTACCACTCTGCACTGCGCAGCGCAAAATTTAAGTGAACACACCCCTGCACCAATATTTTTCACGCATTACCACTTTGCACCGTGCAACGCCAAATTTAAGTGCACACACCTGCGCACCAATATTTTTGGCGCATTACCACTCTGCACCATGCAACGCAAAATATAAGTGCGCACACCCGCACACCAATACTTTTCCCACATTACCATTGTACACCACACAACGCTAAATTTAAGTGCGCGCACCATTATTTTTCATGCATCCCAACTTGTACTCTACAGCACCAAATTTTAGCACACGCAACCACGCACCCTTATTTTCCACACATCACAAGCTTTTAACTGTGCATCACACATTTTTAGTGTGCACATCTGCACACATTCATTTTTATGCGCATTAATTCCTCATGAATTCCTCTTCAGAAATTGGGGATTTTGTCAAACTTTTTCCCAATTTTCACCATAGACATTTTGCAACTATGAAATTTGTTCAATTTCACCCCCATAACACCAATTCAACCTCTACAACAACAGATCATTATTGGTTGACATTCCTGGAATGGATTTTTTTCCCAAACTCAATTCATGAATTGAGAATTTTAATCAACTAATCTCACTCCATCTGTCATAGCTTCCCTGTAACTTCAAATTCGACCAATTCTAGGTCTGAATTTGCTAGAACAAATATCAAATTAATAATATCTCACCACTTGGCCAAATTTCTCAATTTTCTCATGGGTTTAACAACAACAATTGGGGATTTTTCCCAATTCCACGCAATTGCTTCTAATTTTTACCATGGGCACTCTGTAACTTGAAATTTAGCCACTTCGAAATCAATTCTCTGGGAAATTTCATTTCACTTCAACTTGCTCATCCCATCCAGGCTCAGTGTTGAAAACTGGAGCTCTGATACCATATTGTAGCATCCCCAGCATCCAGCTGGGCTATGCCACATAAAATTTTTGAACTATATACAAACTTAAAACATATAGAAACTCTACAAATGCACAGATTCATACAGAATAATAATAATAATACACATGCAACACACATGGGAAAAACCCATAAAAATAAACACATACATAATAATGCATCATGTAATTTAACACAAAATGGACACTTATCTTGGTAAAAATATCACCAACTGTGTGCAGGCCTTCCACGTTCCTCCCAACCTTAGAACACACTGCTTAAAACTTTCAGCAGTGGGTCACTCCCAAGCTGGGACTAAGCTCCACCCGGATAAAGGAATTCCTAACCAAGTTGATGTATCTTAGACAATAGGAAACACTTCATCACAGGTGCCAACTCGAACTAACAGCCTACAGTATCTCATTCCCCACATGCATGTCCCACCCCAGGAAGTGTGCCCCTTCTCTGCTCAACATCCCTTTAGCTACCCCACTTCCTTTCTATAGCTTCAACAACAAGCCAAACAGGAAGTTTCAAAGTCCTATAGCTGTAGTTTGGCACCTTCGAGAAATCAATTCCCAACAATTATCTCACCTAGAAAGAATTGCTCACAGGCCTAACAGCTCGCTTCTTCAATCCAGATCCTAAGCTAACTAGGTACAAGTATAGGTACAGGTACGAGTATATGTACAGTGACAGGAAAGTACCGAACAATCGAATGAGTGAGTGCATGATGATGGAGTGATTGTAATATGAACTAAGTCCAAACTATATGTATACATGTTTCCAACTTGACACTTGTCATGTTGAGAACTACTTTGGCCCACTTGTCCCCATCCTTAGAACTTAGGATAAAATAATTATCCATACTTTATAATTTAAGGAATATTAATATAATATCTCTTTTTGGCTTAAGCTCCCTAGCTTATCCCTTATCCTTAACTTTTAGCCCCCTTTCCCTAACTAGTGGAGTTTAGTCTCCCATACTCTTTTATCGTGGTCGGTTTACATGCAACGATGTATTATATTAATGATAAGACATATATAAAAATAGGCTCAATGGCCTTTAGCATCTAGGCTATTTGGCCTAATTCAACACATAAGCCTCCTAGCTTATAATAATTGGCTCACCAGCCTATAAAACACAACATATACACAAAGGCTCTTTGGGCTCAAAATCGCATGCACTTAAGTTTGTTGCACGCAGTATCCTGGAATGTGCACACTTCATCATTTTAGTGTGCAATACATGTGCACACTATACCATGGAAGGTGCATGAAAAATGATATCAAACAACTCACCAACTTAAGTACATTTTCATTTACATTTATAGTTGGGGTTTGACCTAGGGGTATTACACTTTGAAAGAATGTGTATTGTTTATAAAACACTTACGGGTATGGTACACTTTTTTATTTGCGCAATCATATATATTCCATTGTTAGACAACTAGGAGGGGGAGGTGAATCAGTTGTTACTGTGCTTAAACAATTATACCCATTTTAAACTCATTACATAACACTCAATGATGATCACAATAATTTAGGGAAGTAAGCAATAGAGTATTCAACATCCATCACACACATGAAGTATACAGAAATAGATATTCCTGAGGAAACCCATAAATGGAGAAAACCTCTTCTTCTTAGAATGATAGGCAATCTTTTTATGTTATGTACATCATCTATCTTTGAGCACCAACTCAATGTGAGGCTACCACCTCTGTTTTACAAGATGCAACTTGTTGAGAGCACCAAATCTCTGGTTTCTCTAGCACCCACTAAAAGGAAGCACCAACTCTCTGAGTTTTCCAGCACCAACTGGATGGAAGCACCAACTTCCAGTCACATATGCACCAACTTGTACAACAGAGAACAATAGTTCTCTCTTGCACCACCCTACCACCCTGGTTTTTCTAGCTACAACCAGATGGAAGCTACAACTCCATGTGTTCAAGCACCCACTTGAAACTCTGAAGTCAACACTCCTCCCTAGCACCACCCTACCACCCTGGTATATAAATCTTTGCTTTCAGAAATTTATTACAGTGATACAGTATTTATCAATGGCTTACCAGTCTCATCACTGTTCGGCTACACTTCTTTACTCTGCCTGCATCAGTGTGTTTCTGCTCGCATCTTCTTGCGCTTAAGTTCTCATACAGTCTGATGTTTTCACCTTTCTGCTATGTCCAGCTTATGTTCTTCATCTCTGCATCTTTCACGCTCTGTTCATGTTGTTTTCTTGATCACATATAGTTCAACTTGTTTTACCAAGAAACATCTACCTACCTCTGTCACGACATTTTTCCTTTTATTCCTTCACTCATCATCCGTTACACTCCAAATCTCCAACACCCAAGTCGGGAATCTCAAGAACAAGATTCCAATGCCCCAAAACAATGATTCAATTAGTGTGACAGAATAGTAACTGATCAAGAAACCACGAAGTGAAACAACAACCCTTTGATCAGATTGTTTACTTAATCTACATCGTTGGATTATACACACAGAGGATTTTTGATCCACGGGTCCTCGTGAACTTTACATGCGTGAACTAGCACCTGGCGTAGCATTCCTCTCCACATGACCACTCGTTGTGACCTTGGGCAATGGTCTCTCATGACCACGTGATTGCGGGCACGAGCTCTTTTCTCGATAGCCCCCTGTCGGATGTGACCTTGGGCTACGTCCTTGTGTAAGTGAATGATTTTGGGCGCATCCAAGATTGTTTTGGGATAAGCCACTTTTCTCCCTACAATCCACCTCTAGCTGCCATGTACCCTTTCTCCAAAACTATGGTTTCAATTGCATCCCGCCCTTAAATTTTTAAAGTTCATGCACCTTCAATCCCTATAATGCGACAGGACCATTGATCTCACGATCTTGACAGTGCTCCTGAACAAACGGTTCATATTTTCTCTTTCACGATCTGCGGATCAGATCCAACCTCCCTAAATCAACAATTGTGATTTATTTCATGATCCGAGCTTCGGGAGTTTCAAATCTTAAACCCTGCTTTCTTTTGTACACCATTCTTCTAGAGTCAATGATCTGCGGACACCTTTCCTTCTCAATCAATGGCTCTGCCTCCACTTCGGGAATTTGACCTTTCAACCAGATCAATAGTTTTGCATCCCCTTTCTCGATCAATGGTCGAGATATCCTTCGAGTCTCCGGACTTCTGAAATCTTAAGTATCAAACTTACACTCTAGATCAGATGGCCCAGATTCACTTCAGATGACCTAACGCTTGAGATATTCTTCATACAATCTGATGATTGAGATCTACTTCAGATGATCCGATGGTCGAGAATTTATTTCGGCTCTTTGGACTTTGGGGATTTCAAATCTCAAAATTGAATTCTTGAAATGAGTTTTTCTCGGAGCATAACCTCCTCACATCTTTAGACCCGAAACAAATGACATTCGTTGGATCAAGATCTTAGATCAACGGCTCGATCTGTCTATGATGCAGCTTTTCTTTGGATTAAATCCAATGGCTCTGCATCTTTGCTTGTCCTATCCTTCCATTTAATTCGATCTAACAGATGAAGGAAATTTGGGTGATCGAGATCTCAGATATCAACCCTTGCTTATCCTATCCTTCCACTTAAGGTGATCCAACGGTCATCGCGTTTTCTCCAGATCCGATGGTCCTTATTCATTTCGGATTTTCAGGTAATTTGACTTTCAAGTTGCCAATTCTTTTGAAGTGAGATTCCCCAAACAGTAACCTCCTCGCAACTTTTGACGTGAACCAAATTTTGTTCGTCAAACATGTTCTTAGATCGATGGCTCAATCTATCTTCGGTGTTTCTCTTATGGCTTATCCTATCCTTCCACTTAAAAGTGATCCAACGGTCGTGAATACACTCGAAGCAGATCAATGATCAAGGAAGCTTGTGGAACCACAACTTGCGATTGATTTAACTCATCACCAAAACTCTACAATTTGAAGTTATGTGTTGTTGGTGAGTCAACCACAATCATCTATCTTCTAAGCTATAAGATCATAGGGTCCTGACTAATTGCGGGATTGGAAATAGCATGATATTTAATTCTCCTTTCGATCTCTGCAATCTATCCCTGTGGTTGATCTGGTGATTGCGCATTCGATGGTCATGACTTAATCCGAATTAATCTGATCGTTTGTTAGATCAACCAGAATCGTCGAAATTTAGGTTTATGAGATCTGACGATCTAGACCAATTGCGGGATTAGAACTAGCGAGTTGTTTAGTTCTTCTTTCACTCTCCACAATTTATCCCTGTCATTGATCTAGCTTGCAGATCCAACGTTCATGATCCTCTAATGGTCCTCAAGCCCACAATCACTCATATGACCGACGTTCATAATATTAGATGATCAACACTGTCAATTTCTTGATCAAATGGTTGCTTAGGCTTCTCACCCTGAGCTTACGCTTTTCCTTCCAATCTTTGATCTCTGCATACTATTCTCTTCTCCTCCTGAGCTTATGCTTTCCATGTTCGTCAACATTGTTGTTGTTCTTGCCATCAATGAAAATCACACTCTTCCTGTAAAAACATGCCAACAATCTCCCCCTTTGGCATTGATGGCAACCCTGAAAGGATGCACTATTATGTGTAGACCTCCAACTGTAGCATCCAAACCACACCTTTTCTCCCCCTTTGACATCAATGTCAAAGAAAACATGCTCCCCCTGAGTTGTTGCAGTATTTTTCGGAGGTATCAGATATTCAACCAAGACACACTCCCCCTGATAGGATGGACTCTCTTAGGTGAGAGAAGGGATGACACCTAGCTTCTAACAGAGATATTCAAATGGTGTCTTGGCTAGGGGTTTAGTAAAGATGTCATCAATTTGTTTTGTGGAAGGAATATAATTCAACTGAACATCTCTGTTTGTAACCTACTCTTTGAGAAAATGAGACTTTATTGGTATATGCTTTGTCTTTGAATGGATAAAATGATTCTTCGAGACACTAATGGCACTAGTGTTATCACAGTGAAGTGGAATGGGATCAGTATAAGTTACCTTCTGTAACGATCCCCTCGACCAACTTGAGGTTGGGGAACGCCACTCCAGAGAAGCCACTCATGTTCTAACGCCAGTCAGTGACATTCACAACCATAAGTTTGAAACATGCTACTCTAGGAACGTTTTTCATTCCCATACTACAGAACATACAGTAGCATACCCATGTAATACCCTGTTTCCCCCAGTTTGTAAAAATAACTATACTGGCCAAGAACTGTGGCAAACCCAAAAATGTGAATGTGTGATGTGATTGGACCTTGTGAAAAAGGTTGATGAATGTGAATAATATTATCAATATATATTACAGGACTGTTGAGAGCGGATATGCTGAAAAAGAGACCAAGATGGCTGGAGAAAGGTGGTGGAAGGCACCTGGAATGGTGGCGTTAACTTCCACCAAAACCAATACCGTATTTGGACTTCACTGGCTCAAAGAACCAAGAGCGGCTCGCTTGCCCTGAAT
>JASDQU010189038.1:15309-25596 GCA_032191745.1 Picea mariana | reverse complement strand
CAGAGTAGGATGAGTAGCAAGGAGAGTTGATATATGTATCTTTCATGGGATCGTTTCTACAGGAGAAGGATCCATGATGATGGATGGGAGAAGGGATCTTGGTGAGACATTGAGTAGGGTCCCTTCCTATCAACAAATGGGATGATGCATGTCGCATGTTCACTCAGTTGTGGAATGAGAGGGATGGTGGATAACCATAAGTGTGAAACACATTTCCAGAAATTGTGGAGTACTAAGTTGATATCTGCTAGGAAAGAAGGGGGAAGGACCTCTATCGAGAAGCTGGCGACAGACTAACAATATGTGTGAAAAATGAGATGTAGGCTCTTGAGTTGCTCGACTGAACTGGAAATAACAGAGTATGGATATTATGAGAAACCAAACCATGATAGGGGAGATGGGAAAATTTAATATCAATGAGGAATTCGGGGGAAATATCCAGGGCATGATGAAGTAAGTCACTGATGGAGGTGGCAGGGAATGGGATGTGGAGAATTACTCCAGCAAGAGCATCAGGGGGTGGGATATATAAAGTGAATATGGTTGGGAATAGGATGAAGGAAATAAAGAAATATGTGATGGAGGGGGGTATCTTGGAGAAAAAGAATAAAGTGGTAGAAGAATGTGACTCATGGGGATATCGATATGCATATCCACCATACTGGTGATGCTTATTGGAGGTTTTGGTGGTATAACTGACTATATACTCATGGAATGTGGGAAATTCCCTTATTGGATTATTTTCCCTTTCATTGAATAGAATCACTAGGGAATTCCTCCAAATCCCGCGTGAATCGTCAGACATGACCCAGGCCTTGTACATATGGAAGAGTGTCAGCCTGATTCAGAAATATGGAAAATATGAAACAAATGCCGATCTATCAAGTCCATCTGTGTGAATTATGTGAATGTTGTGCCGTAAAAAAAGGAAAATTATGTTGACCAGGAGATGTGTTATATGTTGTACATCCTACACTAAACCTATTCTACCACCATTCGATGTTGAGAGAGGGAACTAAATGACGGTTGACCCCTACTGGCCATAGTACACCTTCAACCTGTTGCCACTAATGAGTCCCTTGAGTGGCTAGCCTTATAAGGTTTCCAACTTGGTGGAACCTACTTCAGTGATGTATACCATATGGAATGGACCGAACTATCATATGCATAGCTTTTCAGGATGCTGTAAATATTTTTTGTCATATAAAACAACTAAAGATCCAAGCCGTAGGATCTTCTAGTGTATGTTACGGTTATGCCATTCCTTTTGTGTGTCCTTCTCAACCACCTAGCTGAAACCAACCATCATTTGATCTTCATTTAGTGCCATAAGCTCATTTAACATGTGTTGAAGGGATTGGTCATCGATCATACTGGTAGCTAGGGTGACTCAGAGGCTAGGAACAAAATATTCTAGTGGGATGACCGCCTCTTTTCCATAGACTAATATGAATGGTGTATTATTTGTCATCCTTTTGCATGTTCTTCGATAAGACCATAATATTGCAAGGATGCATTGATCCCATTCATCATGATGCACATTAAAAACATTTGTTAAAGCATACTCTAAAATTTTATTAAAAGCGTTAACCATATCATTGGCTTGAGGGTGGTAGGGGGTGCTCTTTTGGTGATGGATCATGAATTCATAATTGAGTTGTTGAATGGTCTCATTAAAAAAATGTGACCCCTGGTCACTCATCAACACCCTTGGACAACCAAATCTAGTGATGAAATTCTAAAAAATGAAGTGTGTCACTTTTTCTATTGTACAATATTTGACTGGCGCTACTTCAGCCCACCTCATGAGGTATTGAGTTTCAATAATAATGTATCATGCCCTTGTGCAATGTGCGGGAGGGTTGATGGGTTCAAAAAAATATATTTCCCATTCATCGAAGGGCTCAAGTGCAGTCACCAAGACTAAAGGAAGCTCACTTCTTTGACAAGGCTTTCCAACTCGTTGACATACATCACAACGTTTGCAATAGTATTTTTCTTCTACAAAGAGAGAGGGCCACCAAAGCCCCAGATGCAGGACCTTGCGTACATTAGCCTTACCAACATTGTGGCCTCCAGTAATAAATTCATGTGCCTTGTACATGATGGATTCATGTTCGTGTTCCAGAGCACACCGTTGTAGGATGCCATATGCTCCCAACTTATACAATTTTATTTCAATCAATTGATAATAGAAACTTTAGGTCACTACTTGACAATGCTACACAAACATATACCCAGTGGGAGCTTGGCCAATTATTATAAATTCTATTATTTTAGTTATTTGATCAGGCATGGATTTGACATGAAATAGATGCACATCGAGGAGTTGATCAGTGAGGCTCATAGTAACTTCTCTAGTATTGATCCGCGACAGATGATCTATTCCAACATTATGTTTCCCAATATTAACAACAAATTCGAATTCAAACTCATGAAAAAGAAA
The DNA here is from genome assembly GCA_032191745.1 of Picea mariana. Classification (NCBI taxonomy): domain Eukaryota; kingdom Viridiplantae; phylum Streptophyta; class Pinopsida; order Pinales; family Pinaceae; genus Picea; species Picea mariana. The sequence continues at coordinate 23,150 of JASDQU010189038.1, read as the reverse complement.
TAGCCAATGGAAAATTATTTTTCACAACATCGACTTGTTGACCAAATACTTGAGTGCGGAGTGATCAATGAAGAATTTGAAATCTGATCCCAACAAGTAGTGGAGAAATTTTTGTAAGGCATAAACCGTGGCCAATCCCTTGTGCTCGATTTCCATATAATTATTTTCATCATCAGACAACTTGTGACTAGAAAAATATATCGAATGATCAATGTTTCCTTCCCCTGGCTGAATAAGAATGACACCCAACACAATAAATGAATTCTCCACATGGACATGGAATAGCTTCACCCAATAGAGGAAAACCAAAATGGGTGCAATAACCAATTTTTCTTAGAGGGTATCCAAGGCTTGTTGGCATTTTGGTGTCCATTCATATTTAATATTTTTACGCAATAGCTTTTCCAATGGTGTTGTAATATGGGCATAATTATGGATGAACCATCGGTAATATCCTATATGAACCAACATGGCATGTATCTCATGAACTGAATTTGGGGCTACCATATCCAGGATGGTAGAAATCTTATTTTGTTCCACCAAGAATCCATCCTTGCACACCACATGGCCCAACAATGTGTCAAACGGTGTACAAAAAATGCATTTCTTCAAATTCAAAGATATATGTAGTTGGTGGAATCGATCCAACATTAATAGAAGAGCTTTCATGTGTTCTTTTAATAGGTTGAACATAGTCCAATCATCCAAGTAAACTTCAAGAATATTGTGGATAAACTCTTTGAAGGATGCAACTATTATCCGAGAAAATACTGCACGAGAATTATTCAAGCCAAAGGGCACGAAAGTGTTTGCAAATTATCCCCATTCAGTATCAAATTTGTTTTTGTCTTGATCCTCCTCACCGATTCAAACCTAATGATATCATAATAAACCATATGTGAATGAGTAGGCTTCTTGACCACCAACATTTTCTAGCACCTCATTCATGAATGGGGCGGAAAGGGTTGTGGACATAGGATGAGTTGAGACTCCTCAAATCGACATAGATCTGAATATCCCTAGTATTCTTGACTTGCAGCACCATAGGACTAATCCATTTAGATTCCTCTACAAGGGAAATGATCCCAACATCCAACATTCGATCTAATTCTTTGCACACCTTCTCCTTGTATTTGTGATTTAATCTATAAGGCCTTCTCTTGACTGGCTTGACATCAAGTTTGATTTTAATCTTCATGGCCTCCAATGATCCTGCAATTCCTTTAATTTTAGAAAAACTCCAGGGAAACAAATCCTCATATTCGTTGAGAAGGTCAACAACTTGATTGATTGTTTCCTTATCCCAATAATCTCCAATCATGGCAATCCTAGGTGCATCTTCAGTGTCAATATTTTTTTTATTGGTTTTGATTGGTCCATTATAGTTAGGTATGTCCATCTCTTCTTCCTTACCCTTTAGTACGTGCTCTCCTTCAAAGTCTTTTATCTAGATTTCGTGGGGGTCATCATCATTAATATTCTCAACATAAATTTTCCAACATTGTACCACCTCTTTTAGTTTGGCTTCCTTTAGTTGTCGATGAAAAATAAAATCCTTGATCTAGAGGAGAGCCTTACTCTGAGACAAATCCTTTGTTGTGAAGTTGAACGTTAAGAAAAATTGAGAACTCATATGGTTCCACTCGACTATTTTCCTCCTGATCTCCTCTTATATGTACCAGCTTCTAGGGACCATATCTATATTTTGGATGAATCTATGGACCCATTGGGCTCAAGGGATATTCTTCATGGTCCAATGTTGTTCACAAAAGGAAATGTGTTCTCGATGATCCTTGTTTCCCTTGTAACAATTGGTTAGTTCAAATTCAACGATGGCTTGTAATCAAACCTCTATCAACTCAACTACCTGTTCCCAATTGTGAATATTTAGGTGATGTGTTTCCCACCACTGCACAAATGTCCCTCGCACCATTGAATCCATGGCCTAAATCCTTTTCTCCTTGGGGACAATTTTCTCCATTTGTATAAGTAGTATCTCTAACAGGTCGGTCCCATCAAATCGTGGGGCATCACACAACTCCTATCCGATCTAGCATACTACTTTCATTACCCTCACACATATGCAAGTGTAAAATTCATATAGATTGTTCTACCACCTTCCATGGCATCCTTAGAATATGAGTCATAATACTTGACACTTCTCCATCTTAATTCTCCATATATGATGGTGTTGATGCAATCTTCCCTGTGCCTGATGATCTTATAGATATTCTTAATTACCGATCTTTGTGCATATTCATCCATTGGATCATTATATTGGTCACCTTCATATGGATCCAGTGGCGCGACCACACATAAAGTATCTGTATCAAATGACATATGCCTCTTATTCAAGTTCAACACCACATTATTATCAAAGGCCTAGTCAATACCCATTAATGCAGTATATGGATCATAATCATCCATAATATCTATGACCTCAAAGTCATCCTTTGTTTTTACTCCTTCAATGTTTACTTCCACCTACTCCAGATGACCTATTGGGTAGATATTCTATTGATTGGACAAGAGGAGATGGATGGGTGACTAGATCAACTTTAGTTTACCCATCACCTCCCAAGATTTCATTGGTAAAATATTCATGTTGGAATCCAGGTCCAACATGACTCCTTCCATGTCATAGCCACCAAGTTTTTTCATCCTCTTAAATTATCGGCCAATGCACTTTTTCTTGATGACCTGACATACATCTCTTTCTAGAAGCATGGCTGATATGGCTTCCTCTACTCCTTGATCCTTCATGCAAGTAGCTAGCATCTTATTCAAATTACTTGCATCCTCTATATCATTCAACAATCATAAACAACAATGTAAGAAAGAACTCACATGGTCTACAGATTCCCCCATACGACCCAAGTCATTTAAAAATTCTACACCCATTGTGCATTGCAATTCCTCTCGGCGCTATTCTTCATATTCATCTTTCTTAATGTGTCACAACTCAGTCTGTTTGTGATCTTCCTATTTTGACCATTGCATTACATGCTAGAATTCTTCGTGCATGTGAGCTTCTTCCAAATATATTTTCATCATGCGTTGCAATTCCTTATAGGCATGAGCTTCTTCCAGTGACCTCTACATCACACATTGTAACTATTCGTGGATCTGAGCTTACTCCAATGACATTTGTGTCTCAATTTTAACTTCTTATCAGATCCTTTCCTCCTCAAGGGACCTCTAATTCATGCACTCTTTATTTTTCCAATTCTCTTTACTCATCTAACAATAAATGCTTTTCCTGTGCCTCATCAAACCTTGGAGGGGTTTGAGCTTCCTTCCTTATTTTTCCATTTGTATTTTGACCTAAGCCTTCACCATGCTCAAAACATGTTCATGTCTTTTCTCCTCCCCATGTTACTACTCATACATAAACTTATTTTCTCTTATTTTTATTCTTGCGTGGCTCCTCATGCACCATGTTGCAACTGGTCTTATTTTCATCCCACTTATTCAACAAATCGGGACAATCTTCGGTGACATGCTTAGGACTATAGAAATATGCACAAAGCACACGTGATTTGGTACAAAATTTTGAGACATGACCAATATCACCATAATTAAAACATGTGCAAGGTATACCTCCTCCTCTTCCATATCCTAGGACACAACCATTCCCATATCCACCTTGGGGACATCCTTGGTATCTGCCTCTTTCTGCACCGACACACTCACCATCCTACTACTCTTCCTCTACCTGGAATGCATCGCAAGTATTATCTTCCATTAAATGGAGTGAGTGACAGTCATTAACATCATTCCTAATAGAATGGAGTATGGGTTATCGTCTAGTACTTTTGCAAATTTGGGTAGTAGGGTGGCACATGGCCCCACTATCCACATATTTCACACAATTTCGTCAACCATATGGAAATGGACAAGGTGCACCTATCACCATATAATTTGGTAATATAGGACATTCATCTATGTGATTCCCTTCTAAATGACATGTAGTACACCATACGCACTCATGCATGACCTTCTTCTTTTCCATAACCTATAAATGCATTGTACGGTTGGCCAATTGAGACTGCACCTATGCCAAAGTTGTCGACATCTCTGCCCCTCTTGGAATAGCTTCGAGAGGCATTGCAATTTCTACTTCCTCTTCTTGAGTCGTCACCTTTTGTTGGGTGAGTGGACTCAAATATGGGGAAGTAGCCCCACAATGAACCATTGTTTGTGCTACACATCCTGGATTTGGAATGTAAACTTATCTAATAAGATCTTCAATCATTGGTCTTAATCCCAGATGATTTCTCCTTCTTTTTGCTTGATCTCCTTGACTTATGTGATACATTGGGACTCTAACTTAGGTTTTTGAAAATCCCTAAGAAAATCCTGCTTAATTTATGCTAGGGACCTTGTCTTTCTTATTGGCATTGTAGCCTTATACTTCATATACCACGTCAAGGCTCTGTCCCTGAACGTGGTCTCCAACTACGTGATTTTGGATGCTTTGTTTGTTATTTTCTTCACACACCAAATTGCTTCACATGTAAACTAATGTTGCTCTACATCATACTTATCCATTCCATGGAACAAGGGTATTCTCAGGGTGTTGTCCTAATTTTCCATCCTCAAACTTGAGCTAGTTCCTCCTCTCTGAGTGCTAGGGTTTTGGTTTCTCAATACCAATACTTCTTGGGGTGAATTAGTATTGAATTCACTTTATTCTTCACTCATCTACTCTCTTCTATCTTCTTCTTCTCTCTCTTATACTCCAATTGCTTCACTATTTCATGGATTTTCTTTTTGATTAAAAGTGCACATGGGGGGTGTTACAAAGGGGGGGTAAGTCCATATTCTTCTAAAATTTCTTGTGGGGTGACCTAGGGAGTTTCCTACTTGCATTTGTGTAAGACCATATACTATTTCCCAATTTTATCCCCCACCAATAGGGGATCCTCCATCTTCCTCTTCTTCCGATGCACCAACACGCTACACTCTATCTTTTGGTCCTACCTATGCACTACCAATGTGCGCGCTAACTATCTCTCCTAATAGTACACCACGGATCTACATGTCAACTTCTCTTCTTATCATCCCACCACTACTCTGCATTCCAACTTCTCTTCTTATGAACACACCATTTCTTTCCACTTCATCTTCTTCTAAGGTTGCGACAATCCAGAATAGTCAAGGGGCATCGAATTTCTCACCTAGAAACATAATAATATTGTTATTGGCATCCCCATTGGACACTCTATCTTCAATTCCACACCTTTTCTTGGGCCTATCCTCATCTGTGCTCCACCCTATCATAGTACACTCTTCCACACTACTACCTAGTGCAATCCCTTTTCTCTTCATCTTAGGTCCGATCCCTTGTCACGCACTCCTAGCTACCTCTTTTCCACTTCTCTCTTCCACTTTCCTTTTCACCTTAACTCTTCTTGTTTAACTCTCTTCTCTTTTTCCTTGTTTCTCCTCTCGGTCCATTCCATTCCTCACCTCATCTCACCAATTTTGGGATCCTCCTCAATGGATCCATTTTATTTTTGAATTTTCCCCATATTTACAACCCCCCTACATGCTCGAGCATTTTACTCAACCATTTGATCGAGCTCCATGTGCATCATACCTTCCTCCACAAATAACATTTTTATCCAAAGTGGAATTTCCTCCAACATCCACTTTCTCAGAACTTTTGTGAACTTTCTTTCAGCCTTGGTGAAAGAATCAGTCTACTCCACAAAAAACTCAACAATGTAGCCTTATTTTACTCGAGAAAACCAAAATTCAATAGATCAAGTTCATTTATTATCCAACACTTTCAATCCTTCAATCTTGGCTTGATCCCAAACCACTGGTTCCAAGGCCCACAATTAGTAGAATTGGTACCAGTTTGTCTCTTTAGACACTCATGTAATAGACAATGAAATTTAGCAAAGAAAATATCATGCATATTAGTATAGAGATACATATCTTTCGAGTGGTTGACATTCAGTCTCAATCCCTAAGTTTCTGGTAGGGAAAACTCATTCTCTTTCGTAGTCAACTAGTCTTGAATCTCCTCTTGATATAGATACCACCTCATCTCTTTCCTTCATCACTCTCGACAAGACTTTCATGTATTGTCAACAAATTCGTTTGTTGGGTGTTTTGTTCCATGCTTTTTTTTGGTCCTAAAGTCTGCACCTGACTACTAACGGGCAGAGATAGGCCACCTCAAGTTTTGGAATGGTTCATTTTTTTATTTTGTTGTTCAGTTAGAGGGTTGGTTTTACCAAGAAAAGAGCATGGTTGGGTTGGAAAAATAATAAGGATGAGGCTCCTCCTTTGTTGGTAGCACACAAATGACAGACAAGTGAGATAATAAAGGTAAAAAAAAAGGGAAACAACAAACCACTCAATGAATAATCTGTTGTAAGAAGTTTAAGTCTTAAAATATTATCTCAAGGAATTAAACATGTATATAAACACAATTACTCCCACGGGTTGCAATAAAAACAAATCTTCACCAAAGCATTAGTTGTTTTGCATGTTTCATATTAGTAAAGATAAGTTATACAATAGCTGAAGGAAATGAAATGTACTTCAAACAAATCAAAAACTACATTCAAGATAAGATAAAAACACATGAAGATTTGGACAAAAAACATTGTCATCAAGAGTATATTCACCAGGTAGAGAGCTTCAATCCATGCATAGAAGAGGTTAAACCAATCTGATGTATTTAAATTCTTCCCAAAACCCCCCCACCCCTTAAAACATACAAAAATTTCATATTTATCAAAGATGTAGAGGCTCTTAACCATCGAGAACAGAGGCTTAACTCTACACCATCAGTTGAAGAAAAACTTATTGACTTAAGTAAATACTGCTAGAGTAGAGTTATGTACACTTCAAACTTAACTTAACAAAGAGGTGGTTCATAGATGACCACTTATTGTGCCTTAAAAAGTCTTGACTTAAACAATTAAAATTTTTGCTAATGATAAAACTAAACTAATGCATATGATGGAGTGAACTGAGATTTGAAAAAACTAACTAGGACTGATAGAACTAGATTATGAGTCGAGCGCTTGTATCCATGTGCATTGTTGGAGGTCAACTAGGAGATAACTAGATGTGTTGGCGATGTTATTCTTCAACTTATATTTTGGGGGAAGGAGCAAGTCTTCTTGCGCTTTTTATGGAGTCTTTGATATTTATTCTTCATTCTAGAGTATATTTTCTCCAATTCCTGGTTGTGGTGTTGTAGGGTTTGGATATGAAGCTTCATTTCTATACATGTTGACTATCATCGAGTTTTTCTACATTGACCATAACCGACCTTTCCTTCTTGTCTTTCTCTGTGATGGAATGTAACACACCCACTATGGAATTCAAAAAATTTCGACCTTTTTCATCTTTTCTCTGATGAACGGAATTCCTGAATCCCTACGAAACCTGATACAGACCCGACCATCCCTTATCTGTACTCATATGATTGGTGACTATGAACACAGGCCTTATCGAAGAGGTGCTCGTCGGCTTTCTCAATTCGGGAAATCGCGATACATGTATTTCTTTTTCTCTCTTGTCTCTCAAAGTGTCAAAATCTGAAAGGGAAACAATAGTTTGTCATAACTAGAAATTGCCTCGCATTTAAAATATGGCACTCCACTTTTCAGGGTTTGCTTCTTTGGGATTTTGGGATGTGTGACGACAGGCGGTCTCACACCTGGGTTTCCCGAGAACTGAAACTCTGAAACACCAAGCTCTAACATACTTCATTATTCTGGGGTTTCCTCCATCGAGATTTCGGGATGTGCGACGACAGGAGGTCTCACACCTGGGTTTCCTGGGAGCTGAAACTCCGAAAATGCCAAGCTCTA